>JAUDYJ010000005.1:7847783-7982783 GCA_030761175.1 Masticophis lateralis | reverse complement strand
GTCAACCTATTCTCCAAAACACCTGACAAGAAGCAATGGATGGAAGCTTATCAAGGAGAGATACATGTTAGAACTAAGTAGAAATTTCTTGAAAGTGAGAAAAAATTAATTCATGGAACAGAAGTTGCCTTCAGAAGTCGTGGTGCCCCATCATTAGAGGTTTCTAAGAAGAGATTGGACAACCATTTGTCCCGATGTAGACTCTACTGCTTGAGAGGAGGTTGGACTAGAAGACCTCCAAGGTCCCTTCCAACCGTTATTCTATGTTCTACGTTCTAAAAAGGGACCACGTGCAGTCCACAGCCCGGGCAACTATGACATCGCCTGTTCCTGACACAACGAGGGTCACCTCACCTTTCACAGAGCTAAATTGATGGAAGGGGTTCTTGTCTTCTTCAGACGATTCTTCATCTGCCAAGTGTCCGTTGGGCACGTATCGGCATTCATCACCGAGGGAAGATTGTGGAAGTGCCACAGGGGTGCTGCCGTAGCAGCTTCTTCCCGTGGCCTCTTCTTGGCCGCCCTCGTGGCCTATCAGTGGCTTCTGCTCCTCTTCCAAGGCATCCTGCGGCACCCTTGCAGGGTGACTCGGTGGCTGTACGTCGTAGTACATCACCATCACAATAATTTGGAGCACAATCCACACCAGGCACATGAAGAGCTGTCGACAGGAGTTCAGAGCCGAGAACAGAAGAACAGAAAACATTTTTGCGTAACACGGAATTGAGCGCAGTGAATAAAACAGAGCCCGCGAATAACCAGAAATCCTTTTATTCCATTTCATCAAAGGATACAGGGTATCCGATGCTGAAATTTTAAGACAGCACTGAAGGATTATTCACCAGCAGCATTTATACAACAAACGACATTAAATAAATATTTGATTAACCTAAAGCAGGGGTCAGCAACCTGCAGCTCTGGAGCCACATGCGGTTCTTTGGGCCCTCTACTGTGGCTTCCTGTCAGGTGATCCCACCACTGGCTGGCCCCGCCTCTCGACCTCCCTGCCCAATCACTCCTCGCCTGGCCTGAGAAGGTAAGGGTGACAGTGGGGGATGGAGAAGCGGCCAGGCCAGAGACAGAGAGATACAGAGAGAGGGGGAGAGAGGTGGGGAGGGTGAAAGGGAGGGAGGGGATAGAGAGAGATATCAAAATGATTTTGTGGTTCCCGGTATTTTTTAACAACTGGTTCTCTGCCCTAATGATTGGCTGGGTAGGCATGGGTCAGGGGAGGTGTAATGTGACGTGGAAGTGAGTGACATCGAGTTGGCCACACCCACTCAGGTTTTGTGGCTCCTGGTGTTTTCCTTTCTGTGGGAAACGGGTCTAAATGGCTCTTTGAGTATTTAAGGTTGCAGACCCCTGACCTAAAGCTAGACTGAGATCTCCATGAACCCAATGGGGCCTTGTTTCTGAGTAAGCTTGAATGATGATAGGAATTTAAACATTAACAGGAGCCATGGTGGCGCAGTGGTTAGAATGCAGTACTGCAGGCTACTTCTGCTGGCTGCCAGCAATTTGGCAGTTTGATTCTGACTGGCTCAAGGTTGATTCAGCCTTCCATCCTTCTGAGGTGGGTAAAATAAGGACCCAAATCGTTGGGGGCAAATATGCTGACTCTGTAAACCACTTAGAGAGGGCTGTAAAGCACTGTGAAGCGATACATAAATCTAAGTGCTATGGCTATTTGTGATATTAATTATAATTAATTATTATTCTTGTGACTTACCCCAGGGGATGTAAACTTATTGACCACGAAAGGCCCCAGATGGAAATTACAGAGACGCAGGAAAAGGTTACAAGCTGGTCCTGGAAGCAAATATAACAGAACACGTGTATGAAGAAAACATGCAAGTTACCAGCCAGGACATTAGTATCTTCTGCAGTCACCTTCCTTCAACCTCCAAGCCACCCAGAGTTGCTATATAGAAATTTAATCAATCAATCAATCAATCGTGGCAGCTACAAGAAAAAGACTCTTCTTAGTGGTGGTGTTGTGGTCCAGAACTCCAGAACCTCCAGAGTCTGACGTCAGTGAGGCAGAGGAACAGGGGTAGCCTGTTCCCAGTGCGTGCATGCGCAGAACTGCCAGAAGGCAAGAACAGTTAAGACAAAAGGGGCGACTCAGGAGTAAGGCTTGGAGATGATTGCCCCCCCCCCCCAATAAGGCTTAAAGGTGGAGCAAAGGGACATGAGCCTTTGCAGGAAGCAACTTTGTTCGTTCTGGTCGGTTTAAATTCTGAAGCTCCGCTGTGTGCTCCGTGTGGCTTTGCAAAGCTAATTGCCAATTAAGTCTTTGGCAGTGTGTCAAGGGAGATAAAGGTGAGTGCTTATCAGCCTTATCCCGAAGGACTGTGGCAGACGTCTGTCGGACTCTTTACAAACTATTTGTGACTCAGTACGGACTGTGAATGAATATAATTTACAGCCATTGAAATAAAAAGAAGGTTTTGGGGACAGAATAGGTGGTACCCCAGCCACAGGTATGAAAGTTAACTAGTCCTAGAATTATAACTTCGGAAAAGGACATTTAGGACCATCAACGCCAACAAAATTGTAATTATTTGGAAACGCACTAAAAGCTTTCTTCCTATTTGAACCTGGCAACGTTATCTTCACGGTCCACAGTTCACGAGGCAGAGATCTTATTTCTTTACCAGATCTTTTTTTTTTTAATTTGATTTATATGCCGCCCTTCTCCGGAGACTCAGGGCGGCTTACAAGGCATTCATACTTTTGTATATTTATACAAAGTCAGCTTATTGCCCCCACAAACTGGGTCCTCAATTTACCTACCTTAGAAAGGATGGGAGGCTGAGTCAACCTTGAGCCTGGGGAGATTCGAACTTACAGTCATTGCAGACAGCCGGTGTTAATCACAATGCTTTTAGTCTGCTGAGCTACCAGTCCCTTCCTATCTTATTTTCCTCCCTGTTCCAACACTACAGGCAGTCCTCAACTTACGAACATTCGTTTAGTGACCGTCTGAAATTGCAACGGCACTGAAAAAAAGTGGCTTACCACCATTCTTCACATTCCAACCATTGCAGCATCCCTGCGGTCAAGAGATGGTTTAGCTCTGCAGACTAAAGCACCGTAATTAACATCCAGCTGTCTGCAATTACACCAGTTCGAATCTCCCCAGGCTCAAGGTTGACTCAGCCTCCCATCCTTTCTAAGGTAGGTAAATTGAGGACCCAGTTTGTGGAGGCAATAAGCTGACCTTGTATAAATATACAAAAGTATGAAGGCTGTTGCTTAACGCATTGTAAGCCGCCCTGAGTCTCCGGAGAAAGGCGGCATATAAATCAAATTAAAAAAAAGAGAGAGATCAAAATTCAGACACTTGGCAACTGACTCATATTAATGACGGTCACAGTGTCCTGGGGTCACGTGATCCCCTTTTACGAACATCTGACTGGCACAGTCAATGGGGAAGCTAGTTTTGCTTTACAGTCATGTTACTAACTTAACTTAATTAAGTTATTCACTTAATAACTGTGGCAACGAAGGTCGTAAAAAGGGATAAAACTCACATAACCAATCTTCTATATTTTTATTTACTTTTATTTTCTCCTTCAAGAAATCCATTCAGAGGATGAAAAGAAGGCCAGTGACAAAATACAGGTAGTCCTTGACTTATGACAACGATCGAACCCAAAATGGCTGCTGGTTCCCTGCAAATTGCCTCAGTCGTCGTCCTTCCTTAAATAGGCTAAGGGAGTGGCCAATTAGCCCCAAGCCTTACTCTCAAGGAGATTTCCTCCTGAGGAGCCACTCCTGCCTTTTGGCAGCTCTGCGCGCCCGTGCATTGAGAAGAGGCTCCTCCTCTTCATCTTCTTCACTTATGGGAACTTCTGGAGGCCGTGGCTGAATCCCTGCCTCTGGCACCACATCTTCTCCAGCCTCCTCACTGTCTGACTCGAGTGACAGCTGCACAGGCTGCTGGCGCAGCACCACACCAGCCTCCTCGCTGTCGGAATCAGCTACTAGCTGCACAGGCCGCTGACGGGCCACAACAAGTGTTAACACAGAATGTCAGTTCTTGTGGGGGAGGGTCTGTCAAAAGCTGAGTCCTTACCAATAATCAGCCCAACCTGGCGGCATGCCATGACGGCTGCGAAGACCTTGGACCTCTCCTGCGAAGTGGTAGAACGAGTGAGGTAGCCAAAAATGGAGGCACCTGCTCCAGTGCCCACACCTGTAGTGAAGAGGCAGAAAAGTCCGTTGGCAAAGGGAAGAATGGTAAATCTTTGCTCATCCGCCCACTCAAAGCATGTTATCCAATTTATCCCTCTCAGTCTGACACCTTGACACCTAAGATTAAAAATCAGGCTTGTCAGATCTTTTCTATTCTGTTCCACGAAGTGGAGAGTTGGACTCCGACAGAAGGCCACTTGAAGAGGCTAAAAGCATTTGAAATGTGGATTTACAGGCGGCTGTTACGTATAAATTGGATTGACAAAATCAGAAATGAGGAGGTGATAAGCCGACTGGGAAAGCCAAGGGAGAAGTCATCAAAACCATAAAAAAGCGAAAGTATTTTGGACATGTGGTACGACACCCGGAAAAATACAGCATCCTTCACTTAATCTGGTGGCTCAGCAGACTAAAAGCATTGTAATTAAACACCAACTGCCTGCAATTACTCAGTTTGAATCTCACCAGGCTCAAGGTTGACTCAGCCTTCCATCCTTTCTAAGGTAGGTAAATTGAAGACCCAGTTTGTGGGGGCAATAAGCTGACTTTGTATAAAATATACAAAAGTATGAAGGCTATTGCTTAACGCATTGTAAGCTGCCCTGAGTCTCCAGAGAAGGGCAGCATATAAATCAAATTTTTAAAAAAATCCTCCAAGCAAAGATTGAAGGCAAACGAGGTCCAGGCATAAAATCTAAGGGACTGGTTTGGACAAAACTCAGCACTTTTTTGTGCGGCTGTTAATAAAAATAGGATCGCCAATATGATCGCCAACACCCAATGATGGATATGGCACAAGAAGATTGATACCTTCAAGATTTGTTCAACTAATATCTGGGTGGCTGGGCAAGATATTTTCTTCTGATGCAGTTCTGTTTGTTAAATTTAGAACAAGGGTAACAAGACCAAGTGTAATAAATTTCAAATATTACAAAATTAGCTAAAAGCTACAAATCCAAAATACAACTGAAGTCCTGTACTTGTGTAATACTCACTCGGGCATTTTTTATTTTTATTGAATTTGCACAGTACACACGGAAGTAAAGACTAACCAAATAAGCTATCTTGTCCCAACAGGCAAAGTTGCAAAACAAGGTTATAACAGCACACTAAGACCCTACTGTTCCGACAGGTGGGGCTGTCTAATTGAATGGTTTTAAATTGGAGTTTTAATTTTGGAGGTTTTAAAATTCGGTCAAAACTATTTAATGATTTTAATTAATTCTAACTATGATATCTGTATATTTTTGTTTTTAATCTGGCTGTACACCGTCCCGAATCCTTTGGGAGAAGGGCGGTATATAAATAAAATTATTATTATTATTATTGGTTAATCTGTAGTGAGATTCAAAGCCTTTGAGGCTGGTTAATAGCTCAGCAGCTCGAGTCCTATCCAAGGCCCTAGGAACTGTTAAGCTATCGTCGGAGGATGTAAGATGGTGGTTTTTTGTAGAGTCAAAATGTTCAAGTCCGGTAAATTTAGAATTTCTAAATAGCGGGGTAGCCCTTTGGGTATTGCTCCAAGGGCTCCAATTACAATCGGGACAACACACGATTTCTTTTTCCACAGTCGCTCAACTTCAATTTGCAAGTCCCGGTACTTTGTGATTTTATCTTGCTGCTTGTCTTCAATCCGTGCATCACCAGGTATTGCCCTGTCAATGAACCATACTTTTTTCTCTTCAACTACTGTTATGTCAGGTGTGTTGTGGACCAAGTGCCTGTCAGTCTGAATCCTAAAGTCCCACAAGTCTTGAGTTTATTATTACTACTACTACTACTACTACTACTACTACTACTTATTATTATTATTATTATTATTATTATTATTATTATTATTATTATTATTATTATTATTGTTATTATTGGAAATTGTGCCAGAAGTTTGGATTTGAGTACAGCAAAAACCACTGGGAACATCAGGTTGAGAAAGTTCTAGAGAATGAGAAACTCAAGATCTTGTGGGACTTTAGGATTCAGACGGACAGGCACTTGGTCCACAACACACCTGACATAACGGTAGTTGAAGAGAAAAAAGTATGGTTCATTGACACTGCAATACCTGGTGATGCACGGATTGAAGATAAGCAGCAAGAAAAAATCACAAAGTACCGGGACTTGCAAATCGAAGTTGAGCGACTTATGGAAAAAGAAATCATGTGTTGTTCCAATTGTAATTGGAGCCCTTGGAGCAATACCCAAAGGGCTACCCCGCTATTTAGAAATTCTAAATTTACCAGACTTGAACATTTTGACTCTACAAAAAACCATCTTACTCGGAACAGCTTACATCCTCCGATGATACCTTAACAGTTCCTAGGTCCTTGGTTAGGACTCGAGCTGCTGAGCTATTAACCAGCCTCAAAGACTGTGAATCTCACTACAGATTAACCAATAATAATAATAATAATAATAATGTGTTTTTTGCTAGGCCTTTTACCTAAAAGATTTAGTAAGTTGTATAGACAGAGGAATTTGGAGCCTACCACTGGACGCATCTACCCATAATCCACTTGTTCCCTTGATCATAGTGAGCTGTTTTGCTGTGCACAAAACAGATTAACAGATTAACAAGAGTTGGAAGGGACCTTCCTAGGGCAGGGGTCAGCAACCTGGGGCTCTGGAGCCGCATGTGGCTCTTTCACCCCTCTGCTGCGGCTCCCTGTCACTCAAAATATGCGTCACAACCGCCAATGTGCAACACCTGCCGGCACGCGATTTATTGAGCTTTTCAACTCCCGGTAGGCCAACCATGGATAAATCCAAGAAAAGAAAAGTTTCAGAAGAAAAGAGAAGGTTTAATTCAACTACATATGCTAAGTTTTGTGGCAGCTCAAGAAATAGTCAGGCACAGGAGGGATTTTGTGGCTCCCGGTGTTTTCTTTTTTGTGGGAAACAGGTCCAAATGGCTCTTTGAGTGTTTAAGGGTGCAGACCCCTGATCTAATCCAACCCCTGCCCAAGCGGGAGACCCTACATCTGCCTCTACTTAGGAAAGAAGAGAAGCAAAAGGGCTGATGGGCTTGCAGAAACCTAAGCCTCCAAATTAAGGAAAAAGTGAAGAAAGTTCTCCTATTTGTACCTCAAAGCTTAATTAGTTGAGTTGGGTTGAGTTAGACTCAGAAGGGATAATCCTTCTCCTGTCCTTACCTGCTACTAGTCGGCTGCTGAGGAGCATCCATTTGGAGCCACCGACGAAGTACATGAAGTTTCCTGAAAACAAAGGCAACGGTAAGAAAGAACTAGAAGAAACGTGGCTTGGTGGAGCTCAGCTGTATGCCACAGGATGAGAACCCACCTGGAGTGAGGCTGCCCACGATGCCACCAGGGTTGACGGCACCCAATGCTGAACCGTTCATGGACAGCATGATGCTGGTTAGGGTTTTGTGCACAGCAAAACAGCTCTCTCACACTATGAGGGGAACAAGTAGATGTGTCCAGTAGTGGGCTCCAGATTTTTTAACAATTGGTTCTCGGCCCTAATGACTGGGTGGGTGGGCGTAGCTGGTGGGGTCATGTGACTGAGTGGGCGTGGCCAACTCTATGTCACTTGTGTGGGTGGTACTTGTATGGAACAGGCAGGGTTGGGGAGGGAATCCAGGGATCTCCAGTGGCGGGTGGGGGGGCAGGAGGAAAGAAAGATCCAACCTGTTTGTGTGTGTGTGTATGTGAGACAGAGAGAGAGACTGCATCAAGCTAGACTGGAAAGCTGGCTGCGAGAGGAAGAGAAGCTGGATAAGCTGGACCCAGAAGCTTCCCGGGTCCCCTCATCCCAGAAGCAGCAATCTTGCACTCTCCCCTCTCTGCTAGCCTCATTCTTCGCACAGAATCGCCCAGCAGCGGAGAGGGAGAAGGGGGCAGCAGAGGCCGCGAGCATTGAGGGGAGAGCTCCACACAGAAACGGGAGCACACAGAAACGCCGCCCCCTTCTCCCTCTCCATCTCCATTGCTGGACGATCCCATGTTTCAAGAGTTCTACTTTCTTTGAACGGAGAGGAGAGGCAGGCCAGGTGTGAAACGCTACCAGTTCGCACAGGTTTGGGCAAACTGGTAGTGATAAAAACTACGGGTTCGGCGAACCGGTAGTAAAAAAAAAATGCTTTAAAATTTTTTTAAAAAAAGGTTCCGACATCGCGCGGCATAGCTGTGATCGTCGGAAGCTTCTTTTTTAAAAAAAAACTTTTTTAAAGCATTTTTTTTACTACCGGTTCGGGTGAATAGGTAGTAAAAAATGCTTTAAATAGTTTTTTTAAAAAAAAGTTGGCCACACCTACCCAGTCACATGACCCCACCACCACCAAGTCACGCCCACAGAACCGGTAGCAAAAAAAATTGCATTTCACCACTGAAGCAGGCCCTTACAAAGGGACCTTGGAGATCTGAAGGGACAGAAGATGGCATATTATCTTGTGAGGGCAACCTGTGCCAACCTCTCCGGGCAGGGTCCACTCACCTGCTATCTGAAACAAGTTGGCAAACATGATGCTCCCCTTGGTTCGGTGCGTGCGATCAGACCAATATCCAAAGAAGGGACCTGTGATTAATCCAGCAAAGCTAAAGGCAGAGAGAGCCAGGCCCAAGTAGTATGGTTCAGCATTAAGCTTTTGCAGATAGGCCCAAATGGTAGGCAGGATCACCGCTGGGCGAGGAGAAGGGAGGAAGAAAAGAGACACAAAAGTTAAGAAACTTCTCTAAAAAAGCGTGCATCAGAAGACGCCCTCCAATAGCCAAAATTACAGAAGGTCTTCGACTTACGGCCGCGGTCCAGCCCAAAATTTCCGTTGCAAAGCGAAAGAGTCGTTAAGCGGGTTTTGCCCCATTTTACAACTTTCCTGCCAGTTGTTAAATGAATCACTGCACTTATTAAATTAGTAACGCCCGCTGTTAAGTGAATCTGGCTTCCCCATTGATGTTGATAGTCAGAAGGTTGCAAGTCACATGAGCCCCAGGATACTGCAACCGTCATAAGTACATGCCAGTTTCCAAGAGTCTGAATTTTGATCATGTGACCATGGGGATGCTGCAAAAGGTCATTAAGTGTGGAAAACATTTCTTTTCTACAAAAGAAATGAATGATTGGAATGTTATATACTTTAACAGAGCTTTATTAAGATGTTGGATTGTACTATTTGGAACAAATAAGATTTAGACATATGAATAAGTTTAATATATGAAATTGTAATAGGTGGGATATTTTTGATTGCAATCAAAAATTGGAGTTAAAATTTAAGAAAAATAATAGAAAAGAAATGAACGATTGGAATGTTATATACTTAACTGAGCTTTATTAAGATGTTGGATTGTATTATTCAATAAAGAAAAATGTTCATGATTATAATAAGGGGATTTAAAGAAATACTGAGATTATCTTCTGTTGTGAGATTTTAAATTTAAGGGGTTAACTTAGAAATGAAAAGGGAAAAATTGAATCTTATTAAGATTAGAGATTAGGATGAATATTGGTTTATAAAAACTAGGGAGAATAAACACAATGGCAAAAAGTGAGTATTTAAATTTTGTTGGAGATGACTAAAGATTATATAAATTCATGAACCGGCCAATACTCTGATAAAAAAAATGTATTGTATGTTTGTTTGTGTAAAAAAAAAAACTTTATTAAAAAAAAGTGTGGAAAATACTCACAGGTCACTAAACAAGTGGCTGTAAAGTCGAGGATTATCTGAATCATCTTGAATGAAGCAGATTCCCTCACCAAGCATAGGTTTCTTGTCTTACGCCCCAGTCATTTCCTTTCTCATTTTGAAATCTCTGGTTTTCTTTTCTGGCTGGATGGCAAGTTAAACCTTGCTCAATTCAAGTTTCGGATTGCAAAATCTTTGATCCCAGCGATGCAGTTGCTGTGGTTAGCCACGTTTCTTATAAACTCTGAACCAAGCTGGGTGACTCCTTTGAACTTCTGTTGGCTGGGATTATACAAAAGGCTAAACCCAAACCAAAAATAACAAACCCACATTATAGCTTAATGCCAACGTCCTAAGCGAGGTCTTAGCTTGCTTGTTTTCCCTTTTAAAAAAATCCACACACCCTCATTTCTATTGCCAGTAATGTGGTCGTACGGAAACCACAACTAAGGGAAGGGGAAACAAAATTGAGGGTTTATACATACAGTACATCTGCCTGGGAAGTATTTTTATTTTGGTATGTGCTTATATTTAAATGCAGTACAAGATGTGCTCCCCACAAAGGCCACCCTGTAGATTAGGTTGGACTGAGATATAAGTAGTCCTCGATTTACAATCATTTTTCAGACTATAAGACGCACCAGCGTATAAGACGCACCAAGATTTTGAAGAGGTCATCTTTAACTGTGCAGAAATGGACAAGACTCATTTTGGAACTCAAGGATAAAAGCGAAACTCAGTACTAAAAAATCTGGGCACAATTTTATGACTGGATAGATAACAAGAGGGTAGCCAAGACAAATGTATAGCGTTAGAACAAAAATATAGATGTTATTATAGATAAATGTATGTTTAAGAGATAAATAAATATATAGAAATAAGGGGGAAAGTATTAATAGCATATCCTATTATGCTTAAATAGTGAACAAAGCTTAAGATATTTCGCAATCTAACAAAAAAAAAGAATTCTGCAAACTTTTATGATTTTTTTTACAAATCTGCTTTATGGAGATATAGGTAGTCCTCGGCTTACAACTCTGATGGAGCCCAAAATTTCCACTGCTAAGCAAGACAGCTAAATGAGGTTTGCCTCATTTTATGACCTTTCTTGTCCCAGTTGTTAAGTGAGTCACTGTGGTAGCTCCCCCACATCTTCCTCCACGAGGAAGATCTTCCTCCAGAGTTGCGAACGATCTCTGACCTCCAGACTTTTCGTCGGGCCTTAAAAACGTACTTTTTCCAGCTAGCCGGCCTGGCCTGATCCCATGGGAAAATCTTTTTTAGAGTTTTTGATATTAATTTTAATTGAACTGTTTTTAACTATGGGCCAAATTTATATTAGTTACTTTTAATAATTTTTTAACTTTTGTAAGATTTGCTTTTTATTTCTGGCTGTTCACTGCCCTGAGTCCGCAAAGAGAAGGGCGGTATATAAATCTAATAAAATAAATAAAATAAATAAATAAAGTTAGTAATGCAATTGTTAGGTGGATCTGGCTTTCCGCACTGACTTTGCTTGTCAAAAGGTCACAAAAAGGGGATCACATGACGACACTGCAACCGTCATAAGTATGAACCACTTGCCAAGCATCTGAATTTTGATCACACGATCGTAGGGATTCTGGCAAAGGTCATAACTCTGAAAAACGATTGTAAGTCACTTTTTTCGATGTCATTGTAACTTTGAATGGTCACTAACTGAGCTGTTGTAAATCAAGGACTACCTGTATCTGCTCCATGAGATTATATGGATTACCAGTTTGCTTCTGGACTCAGCTCACAATTGATTAATTATTCCCACAACGATGAATTGTACTCACTGTCAATAATTAATTGTTCTCACTCGCTCCTTAGCTATAGCTCGCTTCTCTCTTTGTGGTTTTGTCAATTCTTCAGCATTTGTTTATTGTTTTGTGAGTCTTTGGCAGGATGTTATTTGCCCTACTCTAAAATCAAGACCAAGGAAGAGATGCTTCCAAATAGGTTAACATTTTTACCTGCGGATGAAAATCCTAAATTTACAGAGGCAACTGCCAAGATTTTTAACTACGGCTATAAAAACAAGGTCCTTAGTAACACAAGTAAGTTGGAGTTGAAAGCGTTTTCTGTAATATTTATTAAATTATTTCATTTGTTAAATAAAATGCCAAAGTTTAGATTTGATTTGCAGCTTTCTATTTGGACTCTGTGGCCATAAATATTATTTTTTTTAAAAAAAAAAGAAACTTTGCTCCTTTCCTTCACTAGGCTATAGCCAATGATTTACCAGACATTGGATATAAAAAGCAGTCCTTGATTTCTGACCGAGGGTCAAGTGTCATCACATTTTCAAGTACTGCTAGAGAGAGAGACACACAAAACCTGTTTTCTATCTACTCTCTCTGCTCCATTTACAATTTAAGAAACCCGGATTCTCTCCCTCCCACTTCCATTTCCTAATTACTCTGAGCTAATTCGCCTGAGTGATTTTCATAGATTATTTACTTCTCACATGTGTCTCTCACCTTCCTTCCATTATGGTGTACTTAAGTTTTTCCTGGCAATCTAGATCCTAGATGACAAACCCCAACTTTCTCACCTTCTCGTGTTCAACACAGTCCTCTGGCCATCAAGCCAGACTGACTCAAGCTAAACAGATGATACCACCGTACTGGGTCTTATTACAGGCGGAGATGAAACGGCATACCGGGAAAGGGGGGGGGGGGGGGGCTGTTCAAAAATTATTCACATGGTGCTTACAAAACAACGTGACCTGAACTAAGCAAGACTAAGGAGATGGTGTTAGACTTCCGGAAGAAGAGAAACTTTACCCACTTTACATCGAGGGGGGGGCTGTGTGGAGAGGGTCTCCTCCTTTACATTCCTGGGAGCAGGGGTGAAATGTAAAATTTGTTACTACCGGCTCTGTGGGCGTGGCTTGGTGGGGTGGGTGGGTAATGTGACTGGGGGGGAGTGGCCAACTTTTTTTTTTTTTTTACTTTTAAAAGTATTTTTTTCTACAACCTCTTCGGCTTTTAAAAGGCTCTGACGATGACAATCCCAGCTGAGTTGCCTGATCGTCAGAGGCTTTTGTTTTCTTTTAAAAGCATTCTTTTTTTTTTTTTTTTTGCTTTTAAAAGGAAAAAAGAGCCTCTGACGATCAGGCAACTCAGCTGGGATCGTCAGAGCCTTTTAAAAGCATTTTTTTACAACCTCTTCAGCCAAAGAAGTTGTAGAAAAAATGCTTTTAAAAGGCTCTGACAAGCCCAGCTGTGCTGCATGATCGTCAGAGGCTTTTTTTTCCTTTTAAAAGCATTTTTCTACAATCTCTTCGGCTGAAAACGTTTCAGAAAAAATGCTTTTAAAAGTTTAAAAAAAAACCTCCGATGATCACACAGCTCAGCTGGGCATGGGGGTTGGAGTTTCTCCAAACCACCCACTGCCATTGCTACCGGATCAGGCAATCCGGTCCGAACCAGGAGCATTTTACCCCTGCCTGGGAGTCTCCCTCAACGAAGGTCTCACCTGGAAAATCAACATGACCCAGGTGTCTAGGAAGGCCCAACAGAGACTCCACTTCCTCAGGGTCTTGCAAAAAAACAACAACAAAGTGGAACAACAACTGATGACCTCCTTCTACAGGTCTGCAATAGAAAGCGTCCTCATTCGTTTATTTATTTATTTTGTCGAGTACGTATTAGATAATATATATAAGTAAAAGCACGAATTGAATACATAAAATGAATACAATTAAAGGGAACATTAGGACAGGGACGGTAGGCATGCTGGTGCACTTATGCACGCCCCTTACAGCCCTTTTAGGAATGAGGTGAGGTCAACAGTAGACAGTTTAAGGTTAAAGTTTTGGGGGTTTTGAGATGAGACCACAGAGTCTGGTAATGCATTCCAGGCATTGACCACTTTGTTACTGAAGTCATATTTTCTGCAATCAAGTTTGGAGCGGTTTACTTTAAGTTTGTATCTACTGTGTGCTTGTGTATTGTTGTGGTTGAAGCTGAAGTAGTCATTGACAGGTAGTCATTGTAGCAGATGATTTAATGAGCTGTGCTTAGGTCATACCGAGGGCGGCATAGTTCTAAATTTTCTAAACCCAGAATTTCAAGTCTGGTGGCATAAGGTATTTTGTTACGAGCAGAGGAGTGGAGGTCTCTTCTTGTGAAATATTTCTGGACGCGCTCAATTGTATTAATGTCCGATATGCAGTGCGGGTTCCAGGCAGATGAGCTGTATCCGAGAATTGGTCTAGCAAATGTTTTGTACGCTCTGGTTAGTAGTGTTAATATTACCGGAGAAGAAGCTACGTAAGATTAGGTTTCCAACCCTTAATGCCTTTTTGCATTACCATTGCATTACAGTGTAGTATGCCGGCTTGACAGCCGCAGATAGAAAGACATTACAGAGGCGCACAAAACATCGTGGGCTGCCCCCTGATACTACTAGAGGACTCTCACCCCGATAAGCACTTCTTTACCCTCCAACCATCAGGAAGGAGATATAGAAGCATAGGCGGCCGCACAAACAGGCTGAAGAACAGTTTTTACCTGTGGGCTGTCAGACTCCTGAATGGAAAATAACTTTACAACAACATAGTACGATTGACCTGAAGGGTTGGCGCGGCGTGCAATAAATTCACAGGATGCAATAGGATTGGGTGCTTGTTTGTTGGTAGGATTCACTGGGATAGGGATTTTCTGTCTTTCACTGTGAGTTGTATTGGGTTGCACGAAGGGAGGCTCAGCCAATCTCATTGTACACATGTTGTACTCAGACAATAAAGGTTCGAAATCTTACACTTAATCCAGACTGTTTCTATTCCAGTAAGATTTACACCAGGATCAAATTCAGGGTGTTTTTTTTTACCGCAGGCTGTGGTGGGATGTGCTCCAAATTAACATCCTTCAAATAAGCATCCAAAGATTAAGAAATTTGGCTGGAAAAAAACCCCTCAAATTCAGCTGATAAGTGAAAGACACTTTATTAAATCCTACCTTTTCTGAGAGCAAAATCTACCAAATTTGCAAAGGAGGTCTACTTAATTCTATGCTTCCGATAACAATCCTAGTTAGATGTGCAACTGACTCTCTCCATGCTCCAAATCTTAACACTTAACATCTGTTCTGGCTGTCTGAAGAGCAAGCCTCAGAAAGCTAGGCAGCAAACTTGATTTAAATTTAACAAGCTTAGTTTAAATTAAGAGTCCCTGACTGAGATGGATGGCTACAGAAACTGATAAACAATCCACGTTACTGAAAACTTGGTATAATGAATAAATCACAACTGGTTGGGTACACATGGTTCATTGTTCCATAACTCTTGTTTTATGTCTACCCTTCCAGATGAACCAGTCAGGAAAGATGACTAGGTGAGCTAATTCTACTTTATTGTAAGGCCATGTTAACCTAATTTTACAAATCTGAAGGTATAAATCTCCTGTCACCATTTTCAAGCAACTGAACAATTAGGGACAATCCTTCCTAAGTTTCTTCCTCTGACCATTGAGTCACTGAGGGCACCTACCACTCTTATCTGATCGTTTCCTAGGCATCATCTCTTCCCTTCATTCCTCAAGGTCATTTCCACATCCCATTAAAGTTTATGCCCTGAGTTCACACCATGATTGATTGATTTGATTTGCCAAACATGAAATCTTATTTCGTTCTTTGACAAAGTGACTAAATTAGTGGACCAGTAAATGCAGTGAACACAGTATACTTGGGTTGAGTAAGGCAATTGACAAAGTAGATAACAAACTTCTTCTTGGTAAGTTTTAAAAAACATGGGATAGACACAGGCATGGGATTCAGCTGGATCGGATCGATCGGTTTGGGAGAACCGGATGTTAATTTTAATCTGATTTGCCGAACCAGTAGTTACAAGGACTGGCTGACCCCACCCGCCCCTCCCCTCCCAGGAGTCTCCACGCAGCCCGTTTTGGATATGAGATAAATGCAGGGACTGCGTGGACGCTCTGGGAGGGTGAAAAACGGGCCTACAAGAAGTACCGGAAGTCCGGAAAAGGGCCTCTGGAGAGTATCTGGTACCTGGGGGAGTCTATTTTCACCCTCCTGGAGCCTCCAGGAAAACTTCCAGAGCCTCAGGAGAGTGAAAATACCCCTCCCACACGTGGTGCAGGAGGTCAAGTATGCCACGCCCCCATGGCCACACTCACCCAGTAACCGGGCAGGCAAACCGGTTGTTAAATATTTCAATCCCACCCCTGGATAGACAGCATCACCACCAGATGGATTTGTAACTGCCTGACAAACTGTACTCAACCAGTAGTCCTTAACAGAACTATGTCTACATCAGTGGTGGGATTCAAATTTTTTTTTACCACCGGTTCTGTGGGCATGGCTTGATGGGAGTGGCATGGATTGGTGGGCGTGGCTTGGTGGATATGGCAGGGGAAGGCTTCTGTAAAATCTCCATTCCCTCCCCACTCCAGGGGAAGGTTACTGCAAAATCCCCATTCCCTCCCAATCAGCTGGGACTCAGGATCAGGAAGCAGAGAATAAATGAGGGCGGGGCCAGTCGGAGATGGTATTTACCATATTTTCTCCGAACTACTCAAAATTTCCGCTACCGGTTCTCCAGAACTGGTCAGAACCTGTTGAACACCACTTCTGATCTACATGTAGAGGAATAAGCAGTGGGGTACCCCAAGGTTCCATTTTAGGCCTAGTACTCTTTAATATCTTCATACATGATCTAGACAAGGAAATAGAAGGGGAACTCATCAAAATTGCAGATGACACTAAGCTGTCAGGAATAGCCAACACTCCAGAAGGCAAGCTCAAGATCCAGATGGATCTCAACAGACTTGAACACTGGGCCCTATCTAGCAAAATGAAATTCAATGAAGGTAAAAGTAAGGTTTTACTCTTACGTAAGAAAAACCAACAGCGTAGGCAGGTATTGTTGTAGACGATGTGAATCTAGGCTTAATGCCAGTAACTTTGAGGGATCTTGGGAATCCTAGAGGAGAATCATTTAAATATGAGCCAGCAGTGTGTGGCAGAAACCAAAAAAGCCAACAGAGTCCTAGGTTGCATTAACAGAGGGACAGAATCAAGATCACATGAACTATTAGCACTGCTTTATAAAGCCTTCGTAAGACCACACTTAGAATACTGCATCCAAAGTTGGTCACCATATTATAAAAAAGATGTTGACTCTGGAAAGTGCAGAAAAGAGCAATAAAGATGATTGGGGACTGGAGGCTAGAACATATAAAGAACAGTTGCAGGAAATGGGTATATCTAGTCTAGTGAAAAGAAGGACTAGGAGTGACATGATAGCAGTGATCCAATATGTGAAGGCTGCCACAAAGAAGAGTTCAGTCTATTCTCCAAAGCACCAGAAGGCAAGATAAGAACAATGGATGGAAACTAATCGAGGAGAGAAGCAACCAAGAACTAAGGAGAAATTTCCTGACAATAAGAACAATTAATCAGTGGAATAACTTGCAGTCCAGAAGTTGTGGATGCTCCATCAGTGGAGGCTTATAAGAGATCGGATAGCCACTTGTCTGGAATGATATAGGGCAGTGATGGCGAACGTTTTCGGCACCGAGTGCCCGAACAGAGAACAAGTATGCGCATGCATTAGCGCCAGCCAGCTGATGTTCGCGAGCTCTGGCGCGCGCAAAGACCAGTTGGCCGGCATGCATACCCATGGTGGAAACCCGAAGACCAGGTGGCCAGCGCTGGTCTTCGCGTTTCTAGTGCTCCAGCGTGCATGAAGACCAGCTGGCCGACGTGCATGGACACGCCAGAAAGCAAATGAGCAGCTGGCAACGACAGGCATGCCCACAGAGAAGGCTCTGCATGCCACCTCTGGCACGCATGCCATAGGTTGACCATCACAGATAGAGGGTTTCCTGTTTGAACAATGGATTGGAATCAGGAGTGAAATGCTCCCGGTTCGGTCCGGTTCGGTCAAACTTGTAGTAAAAAAAGGCTACTGGTTCGACGAACCGGTAGTAAGAAATGTTTTTTAAAAAAGTTCTGACGATCAGCTGAGCAATGTGCGATCGTCAGAACTTTATTTTTTTACTTTTTTAGCATTTTTTAAAAAATGTTTTAAAAAGTAAAAAAAAAAAAGTTCCAAAGATCACGCGTCACTCAGATGATCATCCGAACTTTTTTTTTTTTTTTTTGACTTTTTAGGCATTTTTTTTTACTATCAGTTCTCCGGAACCATTAGTAAAAATGCTTTTAAAAAGTAAAAAATCATAGCTGTGGCACACGATCACCAGAGTCTTTTTTTTTTTACTTTTAAAAGCATTTTTTTTACAATCTATTCGGGCAAATAGGTTGTAAAAAATACTTTTTAAAAGTAAAAAAAAAAAAAGGCTCTGACGATCACAACTGTGGTCACTACTGATTAGCCTCCCGGGCACACTTTTATACTTACCCGATGCTTCCTTCTGGTGTACACTGCGTGTGTGCGTGCACACCTCACATTCTGTGCTAAGCGTGCATTTGGCACGCAGCACACATGAGCAGCCAGCGAACTGGTAGTAACCTGGTTCAGATTTCACCACTGATTGGAATAGAAGACCTCCAAGGTCCGTTCCACTTCTGTTATTCTATCTGATATTCTGTTTTAGCAACCACACAAATTATCTCCAGGACAACATGGCCTTAACCTAAGTCCATGATGGCGAACTTATGGCACGTGTGTCACAGGTGGCACGCGGAGCCATATCTGTGGGCACGCAAGCATTGCCCTACCTCAGGTCCAGCACGCATGTGTGTGCCAGCCAGCTGATTTTCGGGCCTTCCAGGTCCACCGGAAGTCAGGAAACAGGCCGTTTACAGCCTCCGGAGGGCCTCCGGGAGGATGGGGAAGGCCATTATTGCCCTCCCCAGGCTCCAAGAAAGCTTCTGGAGCCTGAGGGGGGCGAAAAACAGGCCTACTGGGCCCACCGGTAACCTTTTCGCCGTTGCGTGCCACACACGCATGCACGGGGGGCACTGGGGGACATTGAATTATGGGTGTGGGCACACGAGGGCGCTACTCCCCCGTGCTCCCCCTATTTTTGGCACACGACGGCAAAAAAATTAGCCATCACTGACCTAGGTCTTTGGATCTTCCAATGGTGCGCTCATCGTAACAATTAATCAATTAACCCTGCTATCAGTTATCCTCTTCCTCCTTTTTCCTTTAGGTTCATACCTTACACTAAACCAAAACTAAGAAATTCGCACAACAATTGAGCCTACTGGGCCAATCCAACCAGAAGTGAAGAGAATCGGGAAGTGGCTGAGCCAAGAAGCAAAGTTGGGCCTTGTAAACCAGTTCCAGCAGTCCCGTGTAGATGTGTGAGGCAAGATAAGAACTGCTCTCCAAGGCAGAAGGCCTCAAATTAAGAAAGACTAAGTTACACCCAAACTGTTTACATTTCCTCATTATTGCTAAATTTGAGGAAACGGACAATTTATTAAAGTGTTTGTGGGTTTAGTTAGTAGTTCTAATTATCTTGGTTTCCTGCAACAGTTGTTTAAACTCTCTTTTCCTAACATTGTTTTTCTACTGCATCCCAGTGATGTCTATGGAGCTTCTCAGTTATCTAGGTCACGGTTGTCCCAAAGGTGCTTTTTCAAGAGGCAACTGGACTTCCTGGTTTTTCTTTGAAGACGTTTTCGCTTCTTATACAAGAAGCTTTTTCAGCTCTGGCTGGATGGTGGGGAACGGAAGGATTTCAGATAATGAAAAAGCATGTTTTAGTGCTTTTTGGGATCCTGGTGATGTCTGTCTTCAGCTTGTCCACAGCGCAGATGTGGGATGAAGTTAAAACTTCCCAGCATTAAAGCAGCATTTTCTCCCTTATTCAAACTCTGCCCAAGCCTAGCCTCCAAATGGATAAAATCAGTTAAGCTTTGTGCCTTGAAACCTACAAGGAAAACCAGCTGTCTTTTCACAGTTGGGAACAGAGGGAGCAAAAGCAAGATAGATCATCAAGAAAGATAGCATCCTTCACGCTGCTATAATTTTATTTATTTATTTATTTATTTATTTATTTATTAAATTTCTATACCGCCCTTCTCCTTCCGGACTCAGGGCGGTGAACAGCCAATTTAAAACCAATACAAATACAAAAAGTTAAAACATACTAAAACCAATATGAATTTAGGCTGAAATGTAAAACCAAATAAAACTCTAAAACTCTAAAAAATTTAAAAATAGTTTAAAAATAGGAGGGATCAGGCAAGTCCGGCAAGTTGGAAGAGATGAGTCTTCAGAGCCCGACGAAAAGTCCGGAGGTCAGTGATTGTCCTCAGATCTGGAGGGAGATCGTTCCAGAGGGTGGGAGCTACCACAGAGAAGGCTCTCCCCCTGGGGGTCGCCAGCCGGCACTGTCTGGCTGACGGCACCCTGAGGAGGCCCTCTCTGTGGGAGCGAACCGGCCGGTGGGAGGCAATAGGTGGCAGAAGGCGGTCCCGTAAGTACCCTGGTCCTAAGCCATGGAGCGCTTTAAAGGTGATTACCAACACCTTGAAACGCACCCGGAAGTCAACCGGCAACCAATGCAGCTCACGCAGGAGAGGTGTCACATGGGAGCGCCCTGTCGCTCCCATAATCCCCCGCGCGGCCGCATTCTGTACCAGCTGAAGCCTCCGGATGCATCCCAAGGGGAGCCCCATGTAGAGAGCATTACAGTAGTCCAAGCGAGACGTGACGAGCGCCTGAGTGACTGTGCGTAGGGAGTCCCGATCTAGAAAGGGCCGCAACTGGCGTATCAGGCGAACCTGATAAAAAGCTCCCCTGGCCACAGCTGTCGTATGCTCCTCTAAAGACAGCCGTGGGTCCAGGAGGACGCCCGAGTTGCGCACCCTTTCCGTGGGGGCCAATGATTCGCCCCCAATAACCAACGATGGAGTCAGTTGGCTATATCGGGACGCCGGCAGCCACAGCCACTCGGTCTTGGAGGGGTTGAGTCGAAGCCTGTTTCTCCCCATCCAGACCCGCACAGCTTCAAGGCACTGGGACATCACTTCCACGGCATCGTTGGGGTGGTCTGGGGTGGAGATGTACAGCTGAGTATCATCAGCGTACTGATGGAATTCCACCCCAAAACCACAGATGATCTCACCCAGCGGCTTTACATAAATGTTGAACAGAAGGGGCGAGAGGACCGACCCCTGTGGCACCCCACACACTAGGCGCCTCAGGGTCGACCGCTGCCCCCCTGTCAACACCGATTGCGACCGGTCGGAGAGGTAGGAGGAGAACCACCGCAGAACGGTGCCCCCCACCCCCAATCCCTCCAACCGGCGCAACATGATACCATGGTCGATGGTATCAAAAGCCGCTGAGAGGTCTAACAGCACCAGGATAGAGGAGTACCCCCTACCCCGGGCCCTCCAGAGATCATCCACCAACGCGACCAATGCCGTTTCGGTGCTGTAACCAGACCTGAAGCCGGACTGGAGCGGGTCTAAATAGACAGCTTCATCCAGGTACCGGGGGAGCTATCGCGCCACCACACTCTCAACAACCTTCGCTAAGAAGGGAAGGTTGGAGACAGGACGATAATTTGCCAAAACAGCTGGGTCCAGGGAGGGCTTCTTGAGGAGGGGCCTCACCACCGCCTCCTTCAAAGCGGCTGGTAGGGCACCCTCACTCAAAGAAGCATTTATAATCTCCTGGAGCCAGCCTCGTGTAACCTCCCGGGAGGCCAGCACCAACCAGGAGGGACACGGGTCCAATAAACATGTGGTGGCGTTCAGTCTTCCCAGGATCCTGTCCACGTCCTCGGGAGCCACAGGATCGAACTCAGCCCAGATAACACTCTCAAGACTGGGCTCAGTCACCTCGCCCGAACTAACCCAGTCAGTGGCCAGCTCATCCCGAATCTGAGTTATTTTATCATCCAGATATTGAACAAAATCCTCAGCACGTCCCTGCAAGGGATCCTCCCGCGCTCCCAGATGAAGGAGGGAGCGGGTCACCCTAAACAGGGCGGCTGGGCGATTATCTGATGATGCGATAAGAGCGGCAAAATAGTTAGATTTCGCCGCTTTTATTGCCACTAAGTAAGTCTTAATATGAGCTCTTACTAGTGTCAAGTCAGATTCAGAGCGACTGGCCCTCCAACCGCTCTCTAGGCGTCTTTTCCGGCGCTTCATCTCCCTCAGCTCCTCGGTAAACCAAGGAGATAAGTGAGTTCGGCGCCGGGTCAGAGGCCGCAAAGGCGCGACTCGGTCCAAGGCCCCACTAGCTGCCCTATCCCAAGCAGCCACCAGGTCCTCAGCCGAGTCGCGTGTCAGTGTCTCAGGAAATGGCCCAAGCTCCATCTGGAACCTATCAGGATCCATCAGGCGCCTGGGGCGGAACCACCTAGTTGGTTCCGCCACCCTGCGGTGGGGTGCAGCGGTCAGAAAGTCGAGTCGAAGGAGCGAGTGGTCAGTCCATGACAAGGGTTCCACACCTATATCCCCAATATCATGACCACTCAACCACTGACCAGAGACAAAAACTAAGTCCAGGGTGTGTCCACCAATGTGGGTCGGGCCCTGAATTACCTGGGTCAGGTCCATGGCCGTCATGGAAGCCATGGAAGCCATGAACTCCCGAGCCATCTCAGATGTTTCACCGATAGATGGCAGGTTGAAATCCCCCATAACTATAAGCTTGGGGGTATCAACCGCCACCTCGGCTATAACATTGAGAAGCTCGGGCAGGGTCGTTGCCACGTGGCAGGGAGCCAGGTACGTGACTAACAGACCCATCTGCCCACCAGGACCCCATCTCACAAAGGTGGACTCACACCCGGCTGTCTGAGGTACAGTGGCCTCCCTCGGACCCAGACCTTCCTTAATAATGACCGCTACTCCCCCACCCCTGCCCTGGGCTCTCGGCTGGTGGAATGCAAGGAAACCCGGTGGGCACATCTCCACGAGGGGAACCCCCCCCCCCTCGTGGCCCAACCAGGTCTCGGTGATACCAGCCAGGTCCGCACCCCCCTCTTGAAGAAGGTCACATATGAGAGGGGCTTTATTTACAACGGACCTCGCATTGCATAACAGCAGGTTATGCCAACCTAAAGGTGGAGCGAAAACTTCCTTTTTTTGTGGCTGTGATGTTGAGCAGATTTGGGCACCTCTCCCCAAAGGCGGTGTAGGTAACACCTCTGCTGTGCGAACTGAATTTAGTGTCACTTCGCTTCCAGGTTCAATTCAAGGTGTTGGTCACCATCTTTAAAGTCAGAATCAGAACAGAGCTCGGAGGTCTTCTTATCCAGTCCCCTGCTTAAGCAAGAGATCCTATATCTGTGATGGCGAACCTATGGCATGGGTGCCACAGTTGGCACACCGAGCCATATCATTGGGCACGCGAGCGTTGCCATAGCTCAGCTCCAGTGCGCATGTGTGCGCCGGCCACCTGGTTTTTGGACCTTTCAGTCCTACCAGAAGTTGGGGAATGGGCTGTTCCCGGCCTCCGGAGGGCCTCCGGGGGAGTGGGGAAGGCTGTTTTCGCCCTCCCCAGGCTCCTAGAAAGCCTCTGGAGCCTGGGGAGGGTGAAAAACAGGCCTAGTGTGCCATCATGTGCTAGAAGTGGGGGGGGAGCATGCGCAGGGGTGGGGCACATTGAATTATGGGTGTGGGCATATGTGGGCAACCTTGCCGCGCTCCCCCCGCTTTTGGAACACGATGTCAAAAAGGTTAGCCATCACTGCCCTATACCCATGATGACGAACCTATGGCACGCGTGGCAAGTCAGATCTCTGTAGTGTTTCTTTCATGAGCTTCTGTTTCGTTGTTTGCAGGGAATCAGAAGCTCACGAAAGAAAAAGAGCCTGGTAGCTCAGCAGACTAAAAGCATTGTGATTAACACCAGCTGTCTGCAATTACTGTAAGTTCGAATCTCACCAGGCTCAAGGTTGACTCGGCCTTCCATCCTTTCTAAGGTGGGTAAACTGAGGACCCAGTTTGTGGGGGCAATAAGCTGACTTTGTATAAATATACAAAAGTATGAAGGCTATTGCTTAACGGATTGTAAGCCGCCCTGAGTCTCCAGAGAAGGGAGGCATATAAATCAAATTAAAAAAAAAAGATCTTACCGCTTGGCGCGCTGCTGGTGTTGGGAATGCCCTACCTCCCTTAACAACCCTGTTACTGACTTAACTGTGCAGTGATTCTTTGTCAAGCAAGGTCGTAAAATGGGACAAAACCAGGGGTGAAATCCAGCAGGTTCTGACAAGTTCTGGAGAACCAGTGGCGGAAATCTTGAGCAGTTCAGAGAACCGGCAAATGCTACCTCTGGCTGGCCCCAGAGTGGGGTGGGAATGGAGATTTTGCAGCATCCTACCTCTGCCATGCCCACCAACTCACGCCCACAGAACCGGTAATAAAAAAAAATTGAATTTCACCACGGGACAAAACTCACCTAATAACTGCCTTGCTTAGCAATGGGCTCAATTCTGGTCGTAAATCAAGAACTACCTTATTCTAATTTTAGCCTTGTTCTTAACTCTGTTTTAACATTTTTCTCCTTATGGTTTTATACCACTTTTTAAATGTTTTTTTTTTATTCTAAGCCTCCTAGAGCAGGGGTCTCCAACCTTGGCAACTTTAAGCCTGGAGGACTTCAACTCCCAGAATTCTCCAGCCAGCTGGCTGGGGAATTCTGGGAGTTGAAGTCCGCCTGGCTTAAAGTTGCCAAGGTTGGAGACCCCTATCCTAGACCACGCTGCCTATATCCTGTGGATCAGGCTTTGCTTGTTTGCAGGTTTCTGGCATGCCGCGGCCCAGTTCTGGGTCCATGGACCAGAGGCTTGGGGATGCTCGACCTAGAGCCATTCCAATGAGATGAGACAGTAGAAAAACGTGATGAATAAATAAACAAATAAAATAAAATCTTCAGATAGGGGACAGGCTCACAGACAAAAAAAAAATTGCTTCCATACTTCAGAAAGTTGGAAAGGAAGTCAAAATAATGATTCTGACGCCCGCAAACCAATAGAAATGTCAACATATCCACCTGTTAGCTGCCAAACATACCTTAAGAAGATTTAGGGTTTAGGTTTTATTAGATAAAACCTAAACCCTAAACCTAAACCTGCCTTACTCCCGAAGGAGTCAGGGCGGTGTACAGCCTCAAGATAAAAAGCATAATACAAAAATTAAGAGAGATTATTAAAACACATTAAATAATTTCGGCTCAAGACAATTAAAAACAGATTTAAAACATCCAATTTATAAAATTTAAAACCAGATTAAAAGGAAGAGTTAGACCAGACCAGCCTGTTGGAATAAAAATGTTTTTAAGGGCGCGGCGGAAAGTGTGTAAATCTGAGATCATCCGTATCTCCGGGGGGGAGCTAGTTCCAGATGGCAGGTGTCCCCACAGAGAAGGCTCTCCCCCTGGGGGCCGTCAGTCAACATTGTTTGGCCGACGGCACCCTGAGGAGCCCCTCTCTATGGGAGTGTACTGGTCGGTGAGAGGCTACGGGTGGCAAAAGGCGGTCTCATAAGTACCCTGGTCCTAAGCCATGGTCTAAGAAGGACAGGTGGAAGCTTGCTGGTTTGCAAATTGAAAAACACGCCACTGTAAAACAGGCTCCTGGTTTTGCAACCTAATTTGAATCTCCCAGTGAGTTTAGGAACCTTGCAGGTTGCAAGCCCAGAGTGTTGTGGCCCGCCAGCGGCCAACGAAGCTGGCGGCAGACTCAGACAGTGCTGCCAATGGCCGTAAGGGTGGGCAGGTTGCCCAAGCACCCAAAATGCGTTCGTGTGATCGCACAAGGGGGAAGGTTGCCGTTGGATCTTCAAAAAACAGGTCATAAGAAGCTCTGGGTAGGACTGTGGTAACTTCAAAGGTTAGTAAGTGTGTGTGTATCTATCTATCTATCTATCAATCTATGAATTATTCTAATCTTATTGCATTCTTTGACAAAGTGACAAAATCAGTGGACCAGAGGAATGCTGTCGATATAATTTACTTGGACTTCAGTAAAGCATTTGATAAAGTAAACCATAACCTACTACTAGATAAAGTAGAAAAAAGTGGGTTTAGACAGCATCACCACCAGATGGATTCGTAACTGGCTGACCAACCACATTCAACGTGTAGTCCTCAAAGGAACTGCATCTACATGGAGGGAAGTATGCAGTGGAATACCACAGGGCTCTGTTTTAGGCCCAGTGCTCTTCAACGTCTTCATCAATGACTTGGACGAGAGGATAGATGGGGAACTCATCATATTTGCAGTTGACACCAAGCTGGCAGAAATAGCCAACAATCCAGAAGATAGGCTCAAGATGCAGAAGGATCTTGACAGACTTGAACATTGGGCGCTATCTAACAAAATGAAATTCAACAGTGAAAAAAGCAAGGTTCTACATTTAGGGAAGAAAAACAAAATGCACAGGTACCGTATATGTGGTACCTTGCTCAATAGTAGCAACTGTGAGAGGGATCTTGGAGTCCTAGTGGACAACCATTTAGATATGAGCCAGCTGTGTGCAGCAGCTGCCAAAAAAGCCAACACAGTTCTGGATAAACAGAGGGATAGAATCAAAATCACATGAAGTTTTAATACCACTTGGTAAGGCCACACTTGGAATATTGCATTCAGTTTTGGTTGCCACTATGTAAAAAAGATGTTGAGACTCTAGAAAAAGTGCAGAGAAGAGCAACAAAGGTGATTAGGGGACTGGAGGCTAAAACATATGAAGAACGGTTGCAGGAACTGGGTATGTCTAATTTAATGAAAAGAAGGATTAGGGGAGACATGATAGCAGTGTTCCAATATCTCAGGGGTTGCCACAAAGAAGAGGGAGTCAAGCTATTCTCCAAAGCACCTGAAGGCAGGAGAAGAAGCAACGGGTGGAAACTAATCAAGGAGAGAAGCAACTTAGAACTAAAGAGAAATTTTCTGACAGTGAGAACAATTAATCAGTGGAACAACTTGCCTCCAGAAGTTGTGAATGCTCCAACACTGGAAGTTTTTAAGAAGATGTTGGATAACCATTTGTCTGAAGTGGTGTAGGGTTTCCTGCCTGGGCAGGGGGATCTCCAAGATCCCTTCCAACTCTGTTATTCTAGTCTAGACTAGTCTAGTCTAGTCTATTCTTACTGTTACATCCCTTTGAGAAAACCAGCTACCAATCTTTTCCTGATGAAAAGTGTTTGAGCTTTCATTTTTCATTATTTAGGTTGTTTCTCATAAAGTGGTCCCTCCCATCACCACCTTTTTTGATTGGCCATAGCAGAAAGTGGACAAACATGTCACCAATGACTAACAGAGATTTCTCATGGCAGATGTCCATGAAATAACAGAATAACAGAACTGGAATCGACCTTGTGTGTGTGTGTGTGTGTGTGTGTGTGTGTGTGTGTGTGTGTATGTATGTATATGTTATTCGGGTCTTCTCCCGCGTAAAATTGGAAGTTTGTTCCTGGAAGCACGAAGCCGAGAACACCAGCCTGAAGATGACGAATTTTCGCGGGTGTTTGTATATAGGTCTTTGGTTATTCGGTCTTCTCCTGCATAAAATTGGAAGTGTATATATATATATACACATACACACACACACACACACACACACACACACTCCGTATATATACCTCCAAGGTCGATATATAGAGCTCCAGAACTTAAATTTTAAAATACCGTATTTTCCGGCGTATAAGACGACTTGGCATATAAGACAACCTTCCTCAGAGCCATTTAAGGCTCGTCAGAGCCTTTCGGGCTGGTCTGCCTGGTTACAGGAGAATGAGACCCGGCGTATAAGACGACCCCCGACTTTTGAGAAGATTTTTGTGTGTTAGAAAATAGTCTTATACGCAGGAAAATACAGTAATTAAAAGGTTTTATTCTATTAAGCTTTCCTCAGCCATCTGCTGACATCATCAGAGTATTAAACTACCATTACAGATACACACACACACACACACACACACACACACACACACACATCCTGCTTTGGTTTACTAATAAAGTGTCTATGAAGATTCTCAGTCAACCAGGTTGTGGTTGTCCCAAAGGTACTTTTTCCAGTGGCAACTGAACTTTCTTGTTTCTCTTTGAAGAAAAAGAATTTGTCTTCTCATCCAAGAAGCAAAACATCTTCAAAGAAAACCATCCATCCCTTGCTGGCTAGAGAATTCTGGGAGTTAAAAGTCCACACCCCTTAAAGTGGCCAAGATTGAAAATCCCTGCTTTAAGGGATCGGCAATAATAACCATAAGTAACAAAGGAGTTCAGAGTTTTGACCTCACGGCCAACAGTCAGAAATAGTTAGCAGACAACGATAGAAAATGTGGATCTGTGACCAGCCTGCATATCCTAGCTGGAGTTACCATGGCGGTACTTAATATTCCCAAAGGCTGAACCCAGTTGGCAAAATGGTGCCATCCTCGCTAAAAAGAGTGTGGCTTTGCAAAACCTCTTGCTGGTAGAACTGGCATTAATTAACTTGCATTAAGCCTTATTAATTGGCCTACGGTGACAAAACAGCTTTTCGAACCCAGCTCCCTTCAGAGTTTAAATCAACCTTCTCTGCAGCGCCGACATTGTGCGTTTTCAACAGAAGGCTAATTCATACAGGTAGTCCTCGACATATAGAAACTCGTTTAGTGACCATTCAAAGTTACAACGGCCCTGAAATAAGGTGACTTAGGCCCATTTTCAAAAATTATGACCGTTGCAACATCCCTATGGCCACAAGATCCAAATTGAGATGCTTGGCAACTGGCTTATATTTACGACGGCTGCAGTGTCTCGGGGTCATGTGATCCCCGTTTGCGACTTTCTGAAAAGCAAAGTCAATGGGGGAGCCAGACTCACTTAACAACCATCACTCCTTTAACAATTGCAGTGATTCACTGAACATCCGTGACAAGAAATGGAGTGACTCATGGACAGAAATTTTAGGCTCCGTTGTGGTCATTAAGTCGAGGTCTACCTGTACAGTAAAACGATAGGCAAATCCTAACCATGACTGTATCCTTAACCGCACTAACCAGTAGTGGGTTCCACTTACCTTCACTACCGGTTCGGAATTGGAAGCGCTCGTGCACGCCACACTTCTGCACATGCGCAGAACATCCGTGATGACATCTGGGCGAGTAGTCCAAGCCTCCTGCCTCCGCTACCAGTTCGCGCGAACCGGTAGCAACCCACCACTGACACGAACCATGAAATATCTTTGATTAGCCGTGGTGGCGTAGTGGTTAGAGTGCAGTACTGCAGGCTACTTCTGCTGACTGCCAGCTGCCTGCAATTTGGCAGTTTGAATCGCACCAGGCTCAAGGTTGACTCAGCCTTCCATCCTTCCGAGGTGGGTAAAATGAGGACCCAGATTGTTGGGGGCAATATGCTGACTCTGTAAACCGCTTAGAGAGGGCTGTAAAGTCTAAGTGCTATTAGCTAGAGAAGAGAATAAGCACTGTTTTCAAACTAGAATTACGAAAGAGGATTTTAAACAAATGTGGGTGCAGACTAAGGAAGTTAGGAAGTATAGAACAGACTATCAGAGGGTCTAGGCCCATGATGGCACGCGGAGCTATATCTGTGGGCACGCGAACATTGCCCTAGCTCAGCTCCAGCGCGCATGTGTGCGCTGGCCAGCTGATTTTCAGGCCTTCCGGTCCCACCGGGAGTCAGGTAACAAGCCGTTTCCTGCTGCCAGGTGGCCTCTGGGTGGGTGGGGAAGGCAGTTTTCGTCCTCCCCAGGCTCCAAGGAAGCCTCTGGAGCCTGGCGAGGGTGAAAACAGGCCCACT
The DNA here is from genome assembly GCA_030761175.1 of Masticophis lateralis. Lineage (NCBI taxonomy): Eukaryota > Metazoa > Chordata > Lepidosauria > Squamata > Colubridae > Masticophis > Masticophis lateralis. The sequence continues at coordinate 7,953,204 of JAUDYJ010000005.1, read as the reverse complement.
GGGTCATTGCATGCCAAAAGCGGGGGTCACGCAGGCGGGTCACGCACACATGACCCCCGCTTTTGGCACACGATGGCAAAAAGGTTAGCCATCACTGGTCTAGGACTTTTTGCCTCGGTCTCTTAGCCTTGCCTGTTTCACCTTAAGGTTTTCGCCTCTGCGTTATTAGCCACAAACTTTTCTTGTCAGCTGACACACCCCCAGTCTTTCGGCCCGGCACATCGAGTACCTGCACCAATTGGCTGGGTGCGAATTGTCCTGGGAAGCCAAAAGCCCAACACGTACTTTGACGAATGGGCCCCGGCTAAAGGACTGGGACCGAGGGGCCATGGCCGATGTGCCGGGGCGAAAGACTGGGGCCGTGTCAGCCAAGGACAAAAGTTTGTGGCTAATAACGCAAAGGCGAAAACCTTAAGATGAAATAGGCCAGGGGAAGAGACCAAGGCGAAAAGTCCCATTCTGCTATCAGAGGCTCAGGATTAAACCTGGAAATCCTTGGGTGTTCTCTGAGCTTGGTCCTCTGTTTGCAGACTTTTAATTACCCAAGTAGATAACATCATCAGAACACCCAGAGCGCCACGTGTAAAAACATGAAAACCCAGGATAATAATTAATTCCTAGGGAAAAGAGAGCCAATTTGGTCTAGTGGTTAAGGCATTAAGCTAGAAACCAGGACCTGTGAGTTCTAGCCATTGCCTGAGGTATGGAAGCCAGCTGGGTGACTTTGGGTCCTTTTCTCTCAGCCCAATTTACCTCACAGGTTTGTTGTGGAGAAAATAGGAGGATGAAGGAGCATCAGGTATGTTCACCACCTTAGTTATTTATAAACACAATAATAAAGGCGGGATCAAAATAAATGTATAAAATGTTCAGAGCTCAGCTTGGAAAAGCAATAGAAAAACCTTGTTTGTTCACTTACAGATCCAGATCTGGCAGTCTAGAACTGGGATTAAACGTTGCACAAACGTTGCACAAATTTACTGGGATTAAACGTTGCACAAACTTTAAGAATGCTGTTCCTGCAAGACAGGGTACACTGAGAACTTCTGCACCGGAGACAAATCCTTTGTGGGTTTAATCACACTTGGCCAAATCAAGTATAGGTCCTTGACTTAGAACAGTTCATTTAGTGACCGTTCAAAGTTACAACAACACTGAAAAAAGTGACTTTTTCACACTTACAAGCATTGCAGCATCCCCAGAATCATGTGACGAAAATTCGGATGCTTGGCAACTGATTCATATTTATGACGGTTGCAGTTGTCCCAAGGTCACATGATCCCCTTTTGCGGCCTTCTGACAAGCAAAGTCAGTGGGGAAGGCAGATTCACTTAACAACTATGTTACTAACTTAACAATTGCGGGGATTCACTTAACAATTATGGCATGAAAGGTCAAAAAAGGGGCCAAAATTCATTTAACAAATGTCTCGCTTAGCAACCTAAATTTTGGGCTCAACTGTGAGTCATAAGTCAAGGAGTAACCTGTATTCAAATTCCATTTCAAATTCTCAACCTATGGCAACTTTAAGACATGTGGACTTAAGTGTGGACTTTAAACTTGCAGAATTGAAGTTGAAATCCACACATCTTAAAGTTGCCAAGGTTGAGCAGCATTTCTCCAAGCATTCAGTGAAGCTGAGTGTCCTTCCTTCCCGTGCCCCTCCTAAAATCTGGCGATACCCAGCGGTAAAGACCCCCCCTAAAAAAGTAGTAAAAAGCCTTAACCCTGACCCTGATTCCTATTTTATATTTCAGTTCCACCCCACTTTCTTTTGCCCAAAAGAACCCTGGCACAAAGAAGACCAGAGGACAAGAAACAATGGATGGAAACCAATCAAGGAGCGAAGCAACATGGAATTAAGGATTTGCTTCTTCATCAGAGAGATCAGAGAGATTTATATCTTCAGCAAACTGTGCCCTGTATTTTGTTTTCTTTTTCTTTCTTGGCATATTTGCAGTAAATAATCAGCATTCCCGTCACCGACTAAAACTAAATGCCTAATAGCCTATTGGCTTATCAGTTGAGCAACAGCCAAGGAAAACAAAATAAATCAAACCATCCTCTGCTACCATTTTCGAAGAGTAAATTAGCCTCGTTCCCCCCCTGAGAAAACTGTAATTAATTAGAGTTGAATGGATCTTGTTTTCCATGGTGTACATTCTCAAAGAAAGAAAACCCAAAGTATATATTCTAAGAAACATTTTATTATAAAAGTAAAAAAACTAGCTAACTACATCTTACCATCAGTCTTATCATACAGTCGGGCAAAGGAAGTATATAAATCAGGAAGTTAGAAAAGAAAGAATGTAGACATGCGCAGTAGCTCAGAAATCACAAGACAGTCTTATCTCCATTGATAAGGTTCTTTGGCATGCTACCGTAATGTTCAGAATGGAAGCTCAGCTGGCAAATACAAATAACGCAGGGACAAGTGAGAACAATTAACCAGTGGAACAGCTTGCCACCAGAAATTGTAGGTGCTCCTTCACTGGAGGCTTTTAATCTATCAGAATAGAGCTGGAAGAGGCCTTGGAGGTCTTCTAGTCCAACATGTGACCCTATATATATATATATATATGTATGTATGTATGTATGTATGTATGTATGTAGGTCTTTGGTTATTCGGGTCTTCTCCCGCGTAAAATTGAAAGTGTCTTGGCGACTTTTCGACGAAGTCTCATTCGTCATCTTCAGGCTGGTGTTCTCGGCTTCGTGCTTCCAGGAGCACGCCAGCCTGAAGATGACGAATGAGACTCCGTCGAAAAGTCGCCAAGACACTTCCAATTTAACGTGGGAGAAGACCCGAATAACCAAAGACCTACATACAAACACCCGCGAAAACCTCAGAAAACGTGTGTGTGTATGTGTGTGTGTGTGTACAGATAATATCTCGGGTTTCTTCCCCTGTAATTGTAAACATATCTTTAGAAGGGTTTACAATTATGTTTATGTTTACAATTATACTGGAAGAAATCCAAGATATTATCTGTATATACATATATACCTGTGAAAACTTACATAGACATAGACATACATATATATATATATATATATATATATATATATATATATATATATATATATATATATACACACACATACATACATACATACATACATATACACACACACATACACACACCATTTTGGACAAGCGGCTGTCCAGTTCTTTCTTTCTTTTTTTAAAAAAAGCCCAGTTTTAAAAAATCCCAGCACCCACAACTTCTGGAGACAACTTCTATTCCCCTGGTTAATTGTTCTCACTTTTAAGAAGTTCCTCCTTAATCCCAGGTTGCTTCTCTCCTTGATTAGTTTAAGAAAAAACATAAAAATGTATATAAGAAGAATATAGAAATCTATAATATCAGAGGTATAATTAAAATATATAGATCTCTTTAGGGGGAAGGAAAAAAGGAAAAAAAAGGATAAGGAGGGGAGAAGAAGAGGAATGAAATGAAGACATAGGGGGGGAAAAGACAAAGTAACAGAAGGAAGACCATGTTGAAACAATGCTTAAAAATGATAAGATACCTACAATTTTTTAAAATTTAATTTATATGCTGCCCTTCTCTGGAGATTCAGGGCCGCTTACAATGCATTAAGCAATAGATGTTGCTTCACATACATGTTGCATGTTATGTGAATGTCATATATGTGTTATAATAAAATTACAATTATTATTTTTTTAAAAAAGAAAAAGAAAAAACCGGACACAGACATCCACTTGTCTGAAACGGTTGGGGGGGGGGGTTCTCCTGTTTGAACGGGAGGGGGGGTCAGACTAGATGACCTCCAAGGTCCCCTTCCAGCTGAATTTTAAAAACGCCCTCCTGTTGGGTCGCCAACAGCCAGGCTTAAAACCCCAGGAAAATCTGCACCGAGGTCCATGCTAGAGCCTCGTCCCCTCCCCGCTCACCGACCCCCGGACAAACCTACCATACTCGATCCCTCCGGATAGGAAAAGCAGCCCGATGGTGAAGCCGGTCCGTTTCTTCTTCCGTTGGGAATCCATCCATGCGCCTGGCGCGCCCGGCGCTCTCCAGGTAACAGATGCGGAGCTCCGGGGAGCAGCTGCAACCGGTCCGTCGGACTCAAAGCATCCCCGCCCGGCCACCTCTCGCACCTTCTCTCCGGCTAGTTACGCGCCGCACCTGGCAACTCCCTCCCTCCGACCCGGCCGCCTTGGATCCGGAGCTGGGAGTGGAGACCTGGCTGGGCTGCAGCCTTGCCTCCCTCCACCCCCTCCACCCCCCCGCGAGAGCCCTTTGGACCGCCCCGCAAGCCCCGGGAGGCGTGAGCGAATGGAAGGTACTAAGTTGGAGGTGGGGGGGAACGGGGACGACCTTCATCAGGATTGGCGCGGCTTCCGTTTCTGTTGCTTCCCGAATAGCAAAGAGCGGAAACAACCGAAAGGACGCGCAAGCCCAGCGATTCGGAATGGGTTAATAATTCCAAAATCTGTTCCATACAATATGTGGTTTACTGTATAAAATAACGTTTGTTTATGTGTGTGTATATTACAAGCTATTCTAAAAATACGAGTTCCAGGTACGTTAGTAAAAAAAAATATATACAATAGTATATATAATATACTAATACATTAGTATGTATATATGCATATATGCATATATGTATGTATATAAAAATGTATATACATTATATATGCATAATATATGCATATACTATATACATTATGTATTTAAATTTATATACACACACATATAGTATATATAGATAAGTACATGTACACATACGTACAGATATATATATGAATATATATGTATACATACATACACACCAGTAGTGGGTTTCAACATTTTTTACTACCGGTTCTGTGGGTGTGGCTTGGTGGGTGTGGTAGGGGAAGGGTACTGTAAAATCTCCATTCCCACCCCACTCCAGGGGAAGGATACTTCAAAATCCCCATTTCCTCCCGATCAGCTGGGACTCGGGAGGAAGAGAATAGATGGGGGCAGGGCCAGTCAGAATTTTTACTACTGGTTCTCCGAACTGCTCAAAATTTCTGCTACCAGTTCTTCAGAACTGGTCAGAACCTGCTGAAACCCACCTCTGATACACACACACACACACACAGATCCATTCATTTAACAACTGTGGCAAGAAAGGTCACAAAATGGGGCAAAACTCACTTAACAAATGTCCACATAAATTTGGGGCTCAATTGTCATAAGTCGAGGACTACCTGTAGAATACGTTTGGGTATATTTGTATATATTTATGTAATATGTGTAATGGATGAAATTTGTTTATCAAATTGTGTGGCGTACATAAAAATACATATAAACATATACCTGTATATAAGCATACATACATATACCGTGTATATATAAAATCTCCGCCCAACTCACTTTACAGAATTGTTGTGGGGAAAATAGAAGGATGAAGGTATGTTCACTGCCTTAACTTATTTATTAAAAAATTATAATAAAAAGAAATCAATATTTATCAAACTTAGGGGACTGGAGGCTAAAACATATAAAGAATGATACTTGTGTGTCTGTATGTACACACTATGTAAACACACACCAAAAAGGAATGTAGATCTATAGGTACAGTACATAGATTTACTGTTTCTCAATTTAGTAACTTTAAGATATGTGGACTCCAATTCCCAGGATTCTCAATTAGCATTCTGAGTGAGGAATTCTGGAAATTAAGTCCACATATCTTAAAATTGAGAAACACTGATTTAGATGCTATAGATATAGAGTCACTGTCTCTCAGCCGAATTCACTTCACGTTGTGGAGAAAACACAACACTCTGCATTAAACCCTGATCAAAACTATACATTAAAAACGCAGGATGAAAATAAAATAACATAAATAATGCATATACAACATAATAAAAGGACTATTCAACAACTAAAGAAAATCATTCAAGATTTTCATTAAAGTCCCCAGTCAATGCCTGAGGGAAAAAACACTTTGAAAAGGTGGATTTATTTCATTTATTATGGAATAAATCAATCCTGACGGGACCACACTACACATTAAATTATAACCCATATAAACTCCACATTGGGAAATCATAATGTGCAAATCTCTCTCTCCTGTTTTGTAATTTATAATTGATACCTTCCAGAGGGGTATACATCTTTAGCAATGTGGTTAGTAATACAGAACAGTTAATTAAATTATGCCCACACAGAAGACTCTAGTCCCAATGTAAAAATTCAATAGGGAGAAATATTTGGATATCACTCCCATATCCATTGTTTTCTTGACAAATTTCTGCCTGTGCAGAAATGAATAGCTGTAGTGTTAAACACACAGAGACTTTCAGTTTTAGCCTTTCTCTTAAAAAAACCTTACTCCCAAAATGGGAGGGAAACAGGGATGGATTCTGCTTACCTTTACTACCGGTTCGCAACGGGGCCACGCACACACGAGAAGTGTCCAGTTGTCCATTCTGTTCTCATGTTGTCTTCTCCAACACCAACAGTTCAAAAGTATCAATACCCTTCCTACGTTGATTCTTCAAAGTCCAACTTTTGCTTCTTCCCTTGAGTGTCTCAGGGATTACTGTGGCTCGCACAATTCTAATCTTTGTAGGTATAGACCAGTGGTCCAAAACCTTTTTGGCACCAAGGACCAGTTTCATGAAAGAAGGACCATTTTTTTCATGGACTGGAGGGAGGAGGAGGAGGAGCATGAAACCTAGATCCCACACATGCAGTTTGGCTCACCCGCTACTCACCTCCAGCTTTGCGTGTGGCCCAGTTCCTAACAGGCCATGGGCTAGTATCAGCCCATGGCCCAGGAGCAACAGGGCATTTGAATTTCTTTTTTCAACTATTTCATATTAAAAAAATATATTTAAATATAGCATAACAAAGAATATACTTTCTGTGCCAACTCAGAAAGTTCAAACTGCCCAAAGAGCTGCTGATCCAGTTCTACAGAGGAATTAGAGTCTGTCATCTGCACCTCTATAACTGTTTGGTTTAATTCTGCAACTCAACAAGAGACACAGACTTCAGAGGATAATTAGAACTGCAGAAAAAACAATGGCTACCAACCTGCCTTCCATTGAGGACCTGTATACTGCACGAGTCAAAAAGAGGGCTGGGAAAATATTTACAGACCCCTCGCATTCTGGACATAAACTGTTTCAACTCCTACCCTCAAAACGACACTACAGAGCACTGCACACCAGAACAATTATACACAAGGATGTTTTTCCCGAATGCCATCACTGCTAAACAACTAATTCCCACTGTCAAACTATCTACTAACTCTGTGCTACTATTAATCTTCTCATCTTCTCATCGCTCCCATCACCCATCTCCTTCCACTTATGACTGTATGACTGTAACCTTGTTGCTGGTATCCTTACGATTTATATTGATATTGTTTCCTGATTGCTTATTTGTACCCTATGACTATCATTAAGTGTTGTACCTTACGATTCTTGAGGAATGTATCTTTTCTTTTATGTTCACTGAGAGCATATGAACCAAGACAAATTCCTTATGTGTCCAATCACACTTGGCCAATAAAAATTCTATTCTATTCTATTCTATTCTATTCTATTCTATTCTATTCTATTCTATTCTATTCTATTCTATTCTATTCTATTCTATTCTAAAAAAATTTTGAAATGTAAGGTCCTAATATATACCTGAGTCACCAGAATGCCAAAAAGAGAGACTCAAGACGAGGCTTGCAAAAAAAAGCAGATTTTATTTATGGCCAAAAACAAAACACTGGGTGGGACTATACCCAGAACATACAGATACAATGCATGCGAGGAGATAGCCACACGTTGTTGAAGGTATGGCATCCTTTTATACCCTCGAGACATCAGCTTAGTACCCAATTCTGGCCCCCTAGTTTAGGTTCGAGTATTGATTGTTGCCCTGCAAAGGAATAGAAACTTAGTCTTATCTCATCCTTGAGCATTCCTTTGTTTTTCTCAATTGGCCATTTGGCCCCCTGGTTCTGCAAGGAAGGAGCTTATACAGATCAAAGGCATAAATTACGGCTGAAGTGTAAATTATCCCTTGGTTGATGTGTGCAGTTCCAACTAAGATACGTACCATGCTCTTAGATGGCACAAGAAAAACAGGAAGAAGATTGATATGGGTTCAGGTCAAAAGGCTGGGACATACGTTTGACAAATACCAGATAATAACAATATGTTTGTAAGAAAATATAAAGGAATAATATATGTGATATAACTACAAAGGCACAATATATGTGTTACAGGAACCTAATGGTTACAGAATAACAAGTTTTTACTAAATCTAGTATATCAGTATTTTATATTCTATCCTTATTATTGTTTTCTTACAAAAGCTTAGCTTCCAGCACAGCCTTCCCAGTCTGAACCTGGGCATTATGTCTGGCCCATACATAGCTTCCACTTAGTTCCTCTTCCTGTCCATTCTTCCACCAGCTTTGTGGAGGTCACAACCCAACCTGCTGGGTTGTGTATGAACTTCCTTGGAAAGAGTCTTGTGCCAGTATGGCACTACAACTCCCATCATTTCCAGTCAAGGCTGCCCAGAAGGAGAAGTCCTTGCAAAAGGCAAAAGCTCATTCATTTAATCCGCATTTAAAATGCAACTGGTAAAACTCTTCCCCCAGTACAGGTCATCCTCAACTTACAACAGTTCATTTAGTGACCCTTCAAAGTTACAACGTCACTGAAAAAAGGTGACTTATGACTGTTTTTCACATTTATGACCGTTGCATGGTCATGTGACCGAACTTCGGATGCTTGGCAACTGGCTCATACTTATGACAGCTGCAATGTCAAGGGGGGTCACGTGATCCCTTTTTGTGACTTTTTGACGAGGAAAATCAACAGGGGAGCCAGGTTCACTTAACAACCATGGACTCACTGAGCAACTGCGCTGATTTGCTTCGCCCACGTGGCAAGAAAGGTGGTAAAATGGGTCAAAATTCCCTTAACGCCTGTCTCGGTTAGCAACAGAAATTTGTGGTCGTAAATCGAGGACTACATTACAGCGATAATACTAAATAGGCTTTTTCAACAGCGATACAAATAGTCGAGATTTTCATTGGAGCCTTAAAAGAGGGCGGGCTCCGAGCGTCGCGGCAACGTCTGCGCGTGCGCAGCTCAAAGATATCTCTATTCCTCCGGAGGCGCTGCTCGTTTTGTTGTGGGTTGGTTTTTGTTTTTTTTTTTTTTTGCCCTTTCCTTTCCGCCCCTCCCTCGCGGCCTTTCTCCCGGGAACAATATGGCTGGGGCGCCTTCCTTCCGTCTGACGTTATCGTCGGGCGCCTGCGCCGGAAGCGGAAGAGCGCGAATTTCTGGCATTTCCATAGGCAACGTGCGGATGCTTCGCGGGCGTTCGCGTGGAGTCGTGCACCTGCTCTGGCTCCTAGCAGAGGGCTAGTGCGGCCCTCGCTTGTCCCCTTCCTCGTTTAAATCCTGCGCTTGGCCTGCTCCTCCTCCGCGCCATGGCGGGCATCCTCTTCGAAGACATCTTCGACGTGAAGGACATCGACCCCGAGGGCAAGAAATTCGACCGGGGTGGGGCTCAGTTCGCCTTTCCCCCCCTCCCCAATTATCCCTCCGTTGTGCTTCCGAGGAGGCCTAGATTTAAAAAAAAAAAAAAGCAGATTAGCAGAGTTGGAAGGGACCCTAAAGGTCATCTAGTCCAACCCCACGCCCCGCTCATCTCTCCCCAACAACAGCCCTGTGAGGTAGGACAGGCTTTTGCGGTGCTGAGCAAGCCCCAGGTCCTCCGAAGGAGAGAGCTGCGTCTCTTAATGTTTTGATTGGAGGCGAGCTGCTTATTTCAGCTTTGAAGGCTACAAGTTCTTTTTTTTTTATTATTTGATTTATATGCCGCCCTTCTCCAGAGACTCAGGGCGGCCTACAGTGCGTTAAGCAATAGCCTTCATACTTTTGTATATTTTACAAAGTCGGCTTATTGCCCCCACAAACTGGATCCTCAATTTACCTACCTTAGAAAGGATGGAAGGCTGAGTCAACCTTGAGCCTGGTGAGATTCGAACTTCCAGTAATTGCAGACAGCTGGTGTATAATTACAATGCTTTAGTCTGCTGAGCTATCCAGGCTCCTCTTTAAATTGGGAAGTCGTTTAATAAGGGTTGTTGCAAAACCACTTGGACCTGACAGTGAAATCCTTGTGGAGGCAACTTCCAAGTTTGGAAAAACATGACCTTTTTTTTCGGGGGTGGGGGGAACCTATTCTGGAAAAGGAGCAGATTGAGGGGAGGGGGTTCATTTGGCTAATGTGGCATAGGGGGTAAAATATTTTCTGTTTCTTGATGTAGCCTGCCTCACAGAGTTGTTGTAAGTATAGAAAATAATTATTGTTGACTATATATCGGGCAATGTTGACTGGCGGCCCCCAGGGGGAAGAGCCTTCTCCGTGGGGGCACCCGCCCTCTGGAACGAGCTACCCGCAGGGATACGACTGATCCCGGACCTCCGTACTTTCCGCAAGGCCCTGAAGACTTTCCTATTTCAGCAAGCCGGGCTGGTTTAAAAGATTTTAATGGGTTAATTTATAGGGGAGGGGTTTTAAATTGGGGAAGCCATAACTGATTTAATTATGTTTTAAACTATCTTAACTTTTATATTGTATGTATTTTAATCTGGTTGTTCACCACCCTGAGTCCTTCGGGAGAAGGGCGGTATACAAATTCAATAAATAATAATAATATATAGGTGAAATATAAATCAGGTGATTTAGGAAGACGAGACTCTTTCATCAAGCCGTAGGGTAGGGCTGCTATGATTACCCCTATGGATGAGTTAATTTTAATTGTGTTTTTTGAGTTTTTGGTTCCCACTGTATATAGTTATTTTATGAAATATAAAATTTGGTTTTACCCTCTGACTAGCATGTATTTATTTTAAAATCCAATCACGGTTTTGAGGTATTGCATGTTGTTTGCTTGATAGAGCAGCCAAGGAGCCATATAAATAAAATGAGTTAACATTTTAATCCATTTAGTCGTACTGGGTTCCTTGAGGGAAGTATTTATTGGAACAACTCATACCAACTTTACTATGGGTTCCTGGCCTGCTGTGTGACGTTTGTGGTAGAAAAGTACCACTGATGATCCCCATTCTAAGAATAGGGTACTAGTGCTCGTCTCTCAGTAAGGTGGTGATTTACTGCAGCCTTCAAATCTGGCTGTGCATAGGTACTCCTTCAATTTATCAATGGAGACAGAGTGGAGCAAGTGGCTAGTTTTAAGTTTCTGGGTGTTATCATAAAAGAGGACCTGACCTCACATTGCAGCACTGGTCAAAAGGGCTCAGCAAAGATTCTACTACCTGAGACTTCTCAGGAAAAAAACAACTCAATGAGAAACTGCTGGTGACCTTCTACCGCTGCACCGTAGAGAGTATTTTAATTTACTGCATCTGTGTATGGTTTGCCAATTGCACAGTGGCAGATAGGACAGCACTTCAGAGGGTTAACATCATTGCCCAAAGGATCAGTGGTTGCCCTCTCCCCTCTTTGGAAGAGCTTTATAGCTCCTGCTGCCTTAAGAAAGTTCAAAATATTCTTAAAGATCCATCTCATATTGGGCACCCCTTTTTTTTTTTTTGAACTATTACCATCTGGCAGACGGTACAGGATAGTAAAAACAAGAAGAAATAGGCTTAAAAACAGCTTCTATCCCAGGGCAGTGACTATATTGAATTCTACTGTATAGTGCAATATTAATGCAATATCAGGGGTTTTCAATTCAATTGCATAGAATGTGAAGGATGTGCGTTTATGTTTTATATTTATAATGTACACTGAAGATGGCATTTAATTTCATTGTACGAGGTGCAATGACAATAAACTAAACTAAACTAAACTTGTGGTATCTGTTACCCGAATAAATGGAAATCCAAGAATTTTACTGTATTCAGTTCAATGTTGAAGAATTTTCAACATGCTGTAGAAAACCTGGATGAACTGGAGACTTTTTCCCTAAGCCACACATACTTTTGGAGTGACATTTGAGCAGTAAACATCTTTCTGGAAGATTTTACCCCTCAACAACTAACATCCTGGCATGTCTTTAGTTTCCCGGCTGCACTGTGAGAGCGAGTCCTTCAAAATGGATCTGATCCTCGACGTGAACGTACAGATCTATCCAGTTGATCTTGGTGAGCACATACCTCAATAGCAATGTTTTTTTCCTATTTCCATATAAAATATATTTGGGTGGTGTTTTTTCCTGCAACATAAGATTTTCAATAATATATGTAGCTCAGGATTGAACTGTGAAGTCTTTGGTGCTCTCTGCTTGCAAACATTTCATTACCCAACTAAGTAACAACATCAGTGTTATTCAGAATGGAGTTTATTCTTTGTTTATATACAGTAGCTTGCTTTATTCTTTGTTTATAGACAGTATCCTGTTGGTAAGGTTTGGTTTTCTCCTTGGTAGTTCCTTAATTAGGGTTAGCATTTTTTGGTTGCTTGGTGTTAATCCCTGCTTATTTGGGAGTTGGCTGCTGAAGAGGATGTGTTTGTGTCTGTTTCCTTTTTTTTTTTCTTAAATGGTATGTAAAAGATAAACAATTTTATCTTGAGGGCAAACAGCTAACCAAACAAGCAAACAACCAAGCTTAAAAAGCACCAAGGACACTTCATAAATTTTTTTTGCTTATTACTAGAAGAGCAATAGCAACATCTAGAATATTCTAGGTTTGCATAATGCATTGAATCATGAATTAACGCTGGCCAGAATCCCTAGTAAGGGAGATCGGTGGCATAAAAAATTAATAAACATAATAACTAATTGAAGTGACTTGACTCAATAAAGCATGCCAAGTCATATTTAGAAAACCCTGATCAAATCTAACATGTTCATAACTTAGTAAATAAGTGTTGTGCAAAGTACTATACATTCCAGAGTTTGTCTTCCAATATTTCTTGAGATGTTTACCTCAAGAAAACTCTTTTCTGGTCATTCATGCACATTTTAAGTGCTACACTTGGATCTTCCCCAAATGTTATTAGGGACTTGACACATTGAATTTGCACATTCCTCTGCTGAGGATTAAATCTGAAGGGTCTGATTCACAGACTTTGTTTTTCCATTCTGTACTTCACTTCTAATGTTTATCGTTTCTTGCACTGCAGGAGACAAATTCCGCCTCGTGATAGCCAGCACTTTGTACGAAGATGGGACATTGGATGATGGCGAATATAATCCTACAGATGATAGACCCTCCAGGTGACAAAAAGCCTTTCGTACAGAGCCTAGGGTGGAGGCCAGTGTAAAGAAAATATGGCGGTTTTAACAGATCTGATTTTTTTGGTCTCCTCATCTAAGCTTGGAGTTTTTAGATCTGGTGGAATAATAATAAGAGACTTATCTCCAACTGGCTGGAGAATTTTGGGAGTTGAAGTCCACAACTCTTAAGGAGACTCCTGATCTAGAGGAACAAATACCGTATTTTTCGGCGTATAAGACGCACTTTAGATTTTGGGGAGGAAATAATTCTGCCTACCAGGTATTCATCTGGCTAGTCCTTAGCCTGGTCAGCTTCAGCACATTAGTTTACTCGCTGGTTTTGAGGTTGGGGCTAAAAAACAGCTTCTAAAGCACAGCTGATCTTCGGAGGGAGCTCCAGTGACTAAAGCAGGCAAAATGCAGAAGGGCTAAGAGAAGGCAGGAGCTGTTTCGGGTAGCCATTTGGGCACCGTGCAAGGTTACATTCGGAGTATAAGAAACACCCGAATTTTCAGCCTCTTTTAGGAGGAAAAAAATTGTGTCTTATACTCCGAAAAATACAGTATTGCCACCTGGATTTTAGGGTGTCAGACTTGTCTACAAATGTGTCCCTTCCCCTCCTCCATTATGCCAGTCCTGTGAGGTAGGCTAGGCTGAGAAAATGTGCTTGAGTTCTGTTACTCAATCATCTTCATGGCTGAACCACAGTGGAACCTGAAATACAGGTAGTCCTTGATTTATAGCAGTTCGTTTAGTAACCGCTCAAAGTTACAACAGCACTGAAAAAAGTGACTTATGACCAGTGGTGAAATGTAAAATTTGTTCCTACTAGTTCTGTGGGCGTGGCTTGGTGGGGGAGGGGATAATATGACCGGGTGGGCGTGGCCAACCTTTTTTTTTTACTTTTAAAAGCATTTTTTTCGGCCGAAGAGGTTGTAGAAATAATGCTTTTAAAAGTTTTAAAAAAACCCAGCCTCTGATGATCGTGCAGCTCAGCTGAGCAAAAGCAGGGGGGGAGATGCAGGGATTTTTGCTACCGGTTCTCCAAACCACCCGCCACCATCGCTACCGGATCAGGCGATCCGGTCCGAACCAGGAGCATTTCACCCCTGCTTATGACCATTTTTCATACTTACCTATTTGTTTGTTTGTTTGTTTGATTTATATGCCGCCCTTCTCTGGAGACTCAGGGCGGCTTACAATGCATTAAGCAATAGCCTTCATACTGTCACATACGGTCACATGATCAAAATTCAGATGGTTGGCAACTGGTGCATATTTATGACGGTTGCAGTGTCCCTTTTGCGACCTTCTGACCAATCAAAGTCAATGAGGAATCCAGATTCACTTAACAACCATGTTACTAACAACCAATGCAGCAATTCACTTAACAACTGTGGCAAGAAAGGTGGTAAAATGGGGCAAAACTCACTTAAATGTTTCACTTAGCAATATAAATGTTGGCCTCGATTGTGGTCATAACTCGAGGACTCCCTTTAATCCAGTCTTAAGTGTGCAGAGCCATAGAATGATAATGTAAGAATTCAAAGCAAAGGCATTTTTGTTCTTTCACAAAGGAATATTTTGATGTCTCTATGTCACAGAGGGAAGTCTTAAATTTTGGATTGATGCTGAATACGCTCCTTTGTTTTTGGCATTTCTGGTATTTTAATGCATGTTCCCTTCTTTTGGCCGGCTCTTCTTATTCACAGGGCGGATCAGTTTGAATACGTAATGTATGGGAAGGTGTACAGGATTGAGGGCGATGAGACATCAACAGAAGCAGCCACGCGCCTGTAAGTCTCCATTTATGAAATAGGTTGAAAAGCAATCATGTTTTGACATCGTACAAAGCCATAACTTGATTGGTTGGGTTCAGGCTGAGGATGTTGTTTGAGGGTCTACAATACCTCGCCATAGCCAACTCGCTACAGTCAATGCGCCATGGCCAACTCATCACAGCCAACTTGCTTGGGACAACTCACCACGGTCAACTCGCTGAAGGACGACTCGCCACGGGGCCAGAGTTGTCCTGATATCATAGAAATAGTTGAACCAATAAAGAAAGGATGCAGAAGGAAGGACATAATACAATGTGAATGACAAAAATTGAAATAATGTTTTAATTATTTTAAATAATTAAGTTGAATTGTCCCACAGCCAGTTGGCCGCTGCAAATTGATCATGGTGAGTTGGCTGCGGCGAATTGTCCCATTTCGTCCTCAAAGTGCATTAGACTTTCTGAGCTGAAGAGCCATGGTGGCGCAGTGATTAGAATGCAGTATTGCAGGCTAATTCTGCCGACTGCTAGCAGTTCATTTCTCACCAGGCTCAAAGTTGACTCAGCCTTCCATCCTTCCGAGGTCGGTAAAATGAGGACCCAGATTGTTGGGGGAAATATGCTGACTCTGTAAACCACTTAGAGAGGACTGTAAAAGCACTATGAAGGGGTATATAAGTCAAAGTGCTATGGCTGTGAGTCCCCTATCTATGGTTTTTGGATGGTCCTTTTGCTCATTGTGCTAAAGCCATAAGCTTTACGGTTGAGAGCACCAAACCATCTGCATTATGGCTTAGAGTTGGGATCTCCAAACTTGGCAACTTTAACAATTGTGGAGTTCAACTCTCAGAATTCCTCAGCTAGCTATGCTTGCTGGGGAACTCTGGGGGTTGAAGTGTGCAAGTCTTAAAGTTGCCAAGCTTGGAGACTTCTGGCTTAGAGCAACAGGTGGTGCATCCAATTTGGCACGATCATGTGCTTTCCGTGAAAATGATCCTACTTTCGCATCTTCATTTAAATCAAGGGTCAAATTGCAGATAATGGGAAAGGCTGACTGTTTTAAAATTCTCCTCCCAGCCCAGGGGTGTCAAACTCAAGGCCCATAATGTGGTTGGATCTGCCCCGCAGGACTGGGCCAGTCTATCCGCGTTGCTTCGGCCTGGTCTACCCAATGTAAAGAGGAAACATGCCAGCAGTTTGGGGAGCGGCATCAACCTTGCCACGCCCACCCAGTCAGCCACACCCACCTGGCCCTAACCACAGCCCTGATGTGGCCCTAAATGAAATTAAGTTTGACACCCCTGCTAGCCTGATAACTTTCCACATTGTGGGTCTTCAACTCTCTTATTTCCTAAGTAGCACGATTAGGGACTAAATATTAGAGAGGTGATAATACAACTTCTCGAGGACACAAGATTGAAGAACAACGATCTAAGATGGGTGTCGGCAACCCGTGGCTCTGGAGCCACATGTGGCTCTTTGGGCCCCTTGCTCTGACCGAATCCCACCACTGGCTGGCCCCGCCCCTCGCCCTTCCCTCCCAGTCACTCCTCGCACTGAGAAAGTAAGGGCGATGGCGGATGGAGACTCGCTCCATATTCCAGAGCAGGAGCGAAGGGGCCCTGTACTTGCCTCTTCTTCCAGCCCTTGTTGGTGCTGTGCGCACCTCGGTCACTCAGGGAGACACACAACTTTCTCTCTGCCCTGAGACACTGCCCAGCCCCACTGCAGCTAACACCGGTGCTCTCACCACCTCCATGGCCTGCTCGCTGCTCTTGCAGCGCTGGACATGCAATGGCATGCCCACCCAGGTTTTGTGGCTCCCGGTGTTTTCTTTTCAGTGGGAAACAGGTCCAAATGGCTCTTTGCGTGTTTAAGGTTGCAGACCCCCGATCTAAGAGGTTGTATGGCAGAGGACAGCCTTTGTGATGTATTGTGAGTGCAGTGTCCTTGGCTTTCGTTCCTGGTGTTTCTCAATTTCGGTTGCTTGAAGAGATGTGGACTTCAATTCCCAGAATTCCCCAGCCAGCCATGCTGGAATTCTGGGAGTTGGAAATCCACACCTCTTCAAGCAGCCAGGGTTGAGAAGCACTGCTGTAGCATGTGGCGGTGTGACCTATTCAGGACATTTTTTCTCTCTCTCTACAACTGTGAGCAGCCTGCCTCCTCCAACCCATCCTTCTCTCTCTCCCTTCCTCCAGCTCTGCCTACGTCTCCTACGGTGGCCTCCTCATGAGACTCCAGGGAGATGCCAACAACTTGCACGGCTTTGAAGTTGATTCGAGGGTCTACCTCCTGATGAAGAAATTAGCCTTCTGATCAGCTTCTGCCCACCAAACGGGTTGAACGCTCGATTAAGCAGCTTGGGACATTTCAGAAAATAAGATCCGTTGCTTCCTCCGCTTCCCTTCAGAAGCGTTTGGAGCCAAGCTTGGCAACGAATTAGAAGCACTCTTCTTGATGTTCTCCAACCGGGACAATTTTTCTCCACACCCTTTTCCCAGGGCCCTTTGCAGTTAGGAAGAAGCTGCCAAGCTACGTGGCAGAATTCCTTATGAAGCTGAAGAGTAGTAGTATATTTCCTGGTGCTGGAAACGATATGTTTTTGATGAAGTGATCTGTTTTACGGGGCATTTTTCTACAAAGGCAACAGTACTATTTCTGGTAAACTGGGCCCCTTTGGTCAAAAAGCAGAGAACAAAAGAAGTTAGCTCCTGCGTCAAACTCTTTACAGGTAATCGTTATTCCTTTTTTTAAAAAACATCAAATAAATATTTTTTATGGATTTTTATGGTTCTCTGGGCTCTGTACAGGATGACACTTCTGTATCGCTTTGATTAACATAGCTAATCAGTCTGGAGTGCAAAGCTTCCACCACCTCTCCCAATTTTATCTTGATCCTATAGAAGGACCCAGGAGGCAACTTGGGTGCCCTCCACATGCTTGGGACCTCTATGCAGAGGTGGGTTTCAGAGGTTCTGACCAGTTCTGGAGAACCGGTAGCGGAAATTTTGAGTAGTTCGGAAAACCGGTAGTAAAAATTCTGACTGGCCCTGCCCCCTTCTATTCTCAGCCTCCCAAGTCCCAGCTGATCAGGAGGAAATGGGGATTTTGCAGTATCCTTTCCCCGGAGTGGGGTGGGAATGGAGATTTTACAGTATCCTTCCCCTGCCAAGCTATGCCACACCCACTAAACCACACCCACAGAACCAGTAGTAAAAATTTTTAAAAGCCACCACTGCAGGCTCTATGCCCATCAGCATTGCCCTAATTCAGCTCCAGCACGCATGCACGGCACCGGCCAACTGATTTTCAGACCTCCCAGGCCCACCAGAAGTTGGGAAACAGGCCATTTCCAGCCTCCCAAGAGCCTCTAGGGGGGCTTTTCCCAGGCTCCTAGAAAGCCTCTGGAGCTTGGGGAGGGCAAAAAGTGGCCCTTCCGTTTCTGGCCACCAGAGGGCCTTCGGGAAGTGGGGAAGGCCATTTTCGCCCTCCCCAGGCTCCAAGAAAGCCCCTGGGGCCTGGAGAGGGTGAAAAACGGGCCTACCGAGTCCACCGTGCCATCATGTGCCAAAAGCGGGGGTTGTGCAGGGGTTGCATGCACATCCGTGGGGGGGGGCACATTGAATTATGGGTGTAGGCACATGCGCACGCAACGCTCCACATTCCCCCCCGCTTTTGACACGCGACAGTAAAAAGGTTAGCCATCACTGGTATAGTGGTTAATCTTTCTGATGTGGAGGGTGGGGTTTCAAGTCCGTGAGCAAAACAATTTCAGGGTAAATTTGGCAACGGTTTGTGTTTCAGCTCAATTAATCTCACAGGGTAGTAAAGATAAAATAGGAAAAAAAAAATCCTGTCTTGTTCTCTGTTTAAGAAATGTCCAAAGAAAAATGAAATAGAAATGTTTGGCGATTTATTTAATTTTTTTGTTGGGGGTGAAATTCTCTCAAGACTGTGGATTTGAAAAAAAGTCTCATATGCTAGCTGGGGAATGGCAAGAATTACCGTATTTTTCAGACTATAAGACGCACCTAAAAATTTACAGGAGGAAAACATGAAAAAAATAGTTTTGGGCCTCCACACGTCGGATTTTCGCCCTGCCAGGCCCCCCAGAAGCTTTCTGTAGTGTTCCGCACAGCCCGTTTTTGCCATTTTCACCAAAAACAGGCCCTTTTTTGGTGAAAATGGCCTGCAGAGTGCTTCTGCGGGACTGGAAGGGCGAAAATGCAACGCACGGAGGGCTTGGGAGCCCCAAAACACCCATATTCGTAAGATGCACCTAAATTTTCCCACTTTTAGGGGAGGGGGGAAAGGTGCATCTTATACTCTGAAAAATACGGTAATGTGCCATATTATAGAGAGAGAGATGCTGTATTACAGGTAATCCTCAATTTACGACTGAGCCCCCAATGTTGGTCCTAAGTCAATGATGGTCCAAAGAGTGCATCACCATATGGCCATGCCTGATTTTACAACATTTTTGTGGCCGTCATTAAGTGAATGCCACAGTTGTTAAGTGAACGCGTTGTTCTCTAGGGGATTTTTCAGTATTTTTCAGTAAATACCACTTTCTGGCAAAAAAAAAATGTCGTAAATCATAGTCTATGATTGTGGGGTGCTGCAAACGTAAATGCAGGCTAGTTGCCGAGTAACCATAATGTGGTAATGTGACCTTGGAGTGCATCTGGACATCAGAACATTGAATTCATGTCATTGATTCCATTATAATGATAACAATGATTTCAGTATTTGAGGGGCTGCCCCAAAGAAGAGGGGGTCAACTTTTTCTCCAAAGCACCAGAAGGCAAGACAAGAAACAATGGATGGAAACTAATCAAGGAGAGAAACAACCTGGAAATTAAGGAGAAATTTCCTAACAGTGAGGACAATTAACCAGGGGAACAGAAGTTGCCTCCAGAATTCATGGGCGCTCCATCACTGGAGGTTTTTAAGAAGAGTCTGGACAGCCACCAGTCTAAAATGATATAGGGGTGGACTAGAAGACCTCCAAGGCCCCTTCCAGCTCTATTCTGATTGATCCCATTTTGGAGGTCTGTTGGAACTTCAAACGGTCGCTAAGCAGTCGGTCATAAGTCAAGGAGTACCTGTACAGAAAGCTGGTTTATGATCTTTGTACATAAGCAAGAAAAGGACTATAATTCTCCCAAAACTTTTTCCGATATGTATGACTGACCAAAGCAGCGATAAGAGCTCATTACCCCATTTATCCTACCAGGTCTTGTGCTAGTTAAATATATATCCCATCATAGTTATTTTAAAAAAAAATCTGAATAAGATCATTATTCCTGTAATGAATTACATAATCATGTAATGGCAATAGTTAGCAGGTTTCATTCCTTCCTTGTAGAGTTCCTGTGGATACCTGGTTGGGATGTCAGAATTATAAATTAGAACCACCTGTAGCTGAACTGTATTTACTTTCCATCCTGATTTACCATATTTTTCGGAGTATAAGACTCACCTTTTTCCCTCCTAAAAGGGGGTGAGTTGTAGCTCCGCCCACCCACTGGCCCCCACCCTTTGGCCTCTGCCTCCCAGCAGTTACGTCCTTGCAGAAAGCAGCAAGAAGAAACAGCTCCTTTCAGCTTCAGCACAGCCTAATTAGCACAAGTTTCATTTTCGTTTTCAGCGTAGCTTGATTAGCACAAGAGGAAAAAAAATCTGCTCCCAGCAATTTACCTCCTTGCAGCAAACAGCAGAGGCCCACGCAAAACAGCTGAGAGCAAAACAGCACAAATTAGCACAAATTTGAATAAACTAAACTAAACAAGTTGATTGGATCGGCCTCCCGACTCCCAGCTGTTTTGCTCTCAGCTGTTTGGTGTGGGCCTCTGCTGCTTGCTGCAAGGAGGTAAATTGCTGGGAGCAGATTTTTTTTTTCTTGTGCTAATCAAGCTATGCTGAAAACGAAAATGAAAGTAAAGCAGGCTATTTGCTGTTTGCTGAAACAAGGCAAAATTGTTTTAACACCCCCCCCCCCCCCGCAGCTTCTTGTTATAAAGTGAGGACATCCAAGCAAACATTTTGCCGATTTCTCAAATCCGTCGATCCCTCCAAATGGTATTGCCTAGATGTGGTATTCATAGACAGTTTATTAAAATGGGGTCCACAGACAGGAAAGTAGATCTGGAATTTATCTGGGCTTAGTAGCTTGTCAAGAGCTGTTCTAGGTCAGCGGTCTCCATCTTTGGTGGCCCAGCGGAGTGTGGGGGGGAGAACTAGCCCACCGGTTGTGCGCATGCATGTACTGGCCAGCCTCTCGTGCGGCCCAATAGTGAGCCAGGGGTTGTGGAGCCCTACTCTAGATTTCAATTCTGGTCCTTGGAGAAAACCCCAGTTTTCTCCAAGGACCAGATACCACATACCCACTAAGAAATGGTTAAATCCTAGGTCATGGCTGCAAAAAAAAATATTTAAGGGGGCCGTGTAGAGTCTCTGTTGCAAAGCTCAGAATATCTTCTTCTGTCCTTAATGACTAATTAATAAGAGAACCACTTCCATTATGAAGAAGTTGGTTTACACAAGATAAGTTATGGAGAGCAATGGGGTCGCTCCGAGGAACATGGGCCAGTCCTGGGGGCTGAGGAGAGCTCAGACGAGGGCTCAACATCGGAGGCAGAGAGGGAGCTAGACAGCAGTGAGACAGAGGAACAGCTGGAGCCTGTTCCCAGTGTTCATATACGCAGAGCTGCCAGAAAACAAGAACAACTAAGAAAGCAGGGACGACTTGGGAGTAAAGCCACACCTTGGAGATGATTGGCCCCTCCCATAGGAAACGAAAGAGGAGCGAACGGGGAGTAGGCTTTTGCAGGAAATTGCTCATGAGCTTAGCTCAGCACAGCTCCGCTGATTCTGACTCGAAGGCCCAGAATCGATCGAGCAAGTTGGGTTGAATGTCCTCATCTTTTCCACCGAGTTTCCGTAGAGTTAATTGGAGCTGCAGATTCCAGGAGAACGCCAACCGGGTCAGACGAGAAAGATGGTGAGGCTTGGGTTCCTTTTTTAGAGGGGGTAAAGCCAGACTTTTGCCCAACTCTATAAGCCTCGAGTTTGGTTTGGTTTTTTTGCAGGCAGCTGAAGCAAGCTGGTACGAAATGCAGAGAGGTGCGATCTCCAGGGTTAACACAATGCCCCCTCTTCCTTCTTCTCCCCCACCTTTTAGCATCAGCAATTCCCACATTGAGGGCTTGGTCAGCCCTGTTCTTCCACCCCAGCAATGCCTTTTTTATTTTTCCCCCTCCAATAGCTGCACTTGTAGATGTCTCTTGCCAGCCCACCTGCAGGATGATTCAGTGCCCGCTTGATGTGACCAAGGTGTGCTAAGGAGGAAAGGCAACCCCAGGTGGATGGTCCTCCTCCGCACAGGAGTCTTTCCGGAGGTCATAGAACAGGAAGTTCAATTTTCCTTGCAGAAGCTGTACGTAGGTCCAGAAGACCGTCCTAAGATTCCTCGTCGAAATCAGTTTGGGGACGTTTTCTGGCTGTGTAGTTACGCTTTGTTCCTAGGGCAAGAGAAGAAATCAGACGGCCTGCCGAGCAACCTTCACGCGGTTAGAGGATGCTCTTGACCGTTTTTGGAGCAAACTCTTGAAGGAAGTTAGCTCTTAGCAGTTTTTCCAAACGTGGAAACTTTTAAGGCATGCAGACTTCAACTCCCAGAATTCCTCAGCCAGCATGCTAGGTTCACCCATCTTAAAGTAGCCAAGGTTTTTTTAAAATTTGATTTATATGCCGCCCTTCTCCGGAGACTCAATGCGGCTTACAATGCATTAAGCAATAGCCTTCATATTTTTGTATATTTTATACAAAGTCCGCTTATTGCCCCCACAAACTGGGTCCTCAATTTACCCACCTTAGAAAGGATGGAAGGCTGAGTCAACCTTGAGCCTGGCGAGATTCAAACTTACAGTAATTGCAGACAGCTGGTGTTAATCACAGTGCTTTTAGTCTGAGCTACCAGGCTCAGTTTGAAAAATGCTACAGGTAGTCTCATTCGTTTAGTGACCGTTTCGAAAGCTACAACGGCACCGGAAAGAGTGACTTACGACCGTTCATTTCAGTTCTTATACTAACTGAACAACTGCATTCACTTAACCACCGTGGCAAGAAAAGTGGTAAAAAGGGGGCAAAACTCACTGAAGAATTGTCTTGCTTGGCAATGAAAATTTTAGACTGAATCATGGCCATGAGTTGAGGGCAGTGGTGGGATTCAGCCAGTTTGCACCTATTTGGGAGAACCGGTTGTTAACTTTCTAAGCAGTTCGGAGATTGGAAGAAATATTTTTCTTCAGATTATACTTCGGAAATTGGAAGAAATATTTTTCCCCCACACTTTACAGGGCTAATCCTGTAAGGAAGGCAGGAAGGAAACATTCTGGTGGTGTTTCTAGCCTAATCTTTATTGCCCTGCTTACAGAAACTGCCTCTCTGGTTAACCCTTATTACATTGTAACAGCTAAGGCGAAGCGCCCATCGACGTGAGTAATGTTGAGTTGGCCACACCCACACAGTCATATGACCACCAAGCCATTCCTACCCAGCTGGTCATTAGGGCAGAGAACCCATTGTTAAATTATTTGAATCCCACCACTGGTTGAGGGTACCACCTGTAGTAGCAGTTGTGAGTAGGAAAGAATATCATGAACAAGGACACACATTCAATTTTGCAGCCCTACCAAGATTGTTGGACGAGCAGGTCCAAAAACAGCCAGGGAAGTGATAGAAACCTGGGAAACAGATCCATCATCAGTCAACAAGGATGCTGATTTACTACCAACCTATCAAGTACTTAGAAGGCGAGGGCTAGGCAGTACAAACAAACAACAGCTAATGACTTAAAAGCCCGTCACCAACACACCCCAATCAACATCTAAAAAGCCACTTACGACAGGCGCTATAAATACCACACACAGAACAGCACACACTTTGCTAGGGAGAACTTCCCCGAGGATGGGCTCCAACATGAGTCCAAAAGCTCAGAAGATTAAACCACTAATCCCGGTGACCGACCCAAATTGGATCCTGCAACATTATCCTGGGACACGTATATTGGCCTTCATTTGTGAATGTCATGGTTGCTTATGAACATTAAGCCAGTTGTAGGGCAAACATTGCAATGTAGTTAACACACCTGTTACAACTATACAACCAGCATTATAAACAAGCTTGCATTTTAGCCAACTGCGTTGCACAAACCAGACCCTGGGTTAATGATGGGTTAATGAACATTAGATACCCAGGTAATGAGTGTCATTGTGTCAACAGGGAACAGTTTCTGAATCCGGCAACATATAAACACAATAAATGCAGGTAGTCCTCACTTAATGACTGCCCTGTTTGGTAACCAAAGTTCATGACTGCAGAAAAAAAAAATCACTGCAAATCTCAATCCCATGATGGTTCATTTAATGACCATGGGTGATTTGCTTAATGATGGACTAGAAACGAGGTCATAAATCCATCGTATGTTATGTGATACCTCAATAACTGGATTAGAATAACTTTATAGTCACTTTGAATATACTAATCAGCATACATTAACATGAAATTTCGTTGCCTACAGCTCTCAAAGGGTCACCACTTCCAATATACACTATACTAAACATGACATAAATATAAATAAATAAATAAAGTATGCATATGCTGCATCATTTAGTGACGAGTTGCCAGTGCTGATCATTCAAACGAGGACTACTTTGTGAATGCAAAAGTAGTCTAGGAAAATAAGATATAGTAGTGGCTAAAATTGTGGAAATGTGGCATTTTTTAAAACTAGCTAATAACACCACTTTTTTTTTTTGGAGTAGGAGCATAAATTATATATCAATGGAAAGATAATTTAATCAAGAATGTAATGCAATAACTGTTATGAAGGATTTGCTGTTAGAGTAGCAGTTACAGTATAAAGAAGAAAAGTGAAACGTAGAAAAAAACGAGATATACAAAAAATTATCACCATATCAGTTAATACTTAGCTGGGTAATCTTAGGACCTTACAACGCCTTCCCATGGAGTGAACCAAGTCTTTTAGTTCTGCAGCTGTTCTAATGTGAAACCAAGATTGAATGATGGCTTCAATTAACTGGGTTTTATTGCTGAGTCAGTTCTGACTAACAAGTTTCTTTAGTCGGCTCCATAGATTTTTCAATTGGGTTAAGGTCTGGGCTATCCCCAGGCCATTCCAGCAGTGGAATAGGATTATCTTGAAACTCCAGACGAAGTGGTGTTCTTAGCCATCAAACCTCAGAAATATAAAACCCAAAAGGTTTCCACAATTTTGGCCACTACTATACTGTACACTTCTGAAAACACCCCAGTTTCAGAGAGCTGATAAGGTGCCTTTGATGGTGAGAAAAGCCTCCAGGATTTGCTCAAATTCTTGTCGTATCCTATGTTTATACCAAAAGCTTTCACTGCCTCCCCATTATCTTTTCGTGCCAACAAACGTCCAACACAACTACGGTATACTGTATATATATCAACCCTCCACACTTTACGAAAGTTTCTCTTCTCCAGAATCTCATCTCTTTCATCTCTCTTTGACTTTCTTCCCTTCCATCTCCACTCTATCGTTAATCAGTTCAGGAGATGTCACACATTCTTCCTGGTCAATGTTAACTCATTAGCCGCTATCCAATTTACTTTCAGGCATGGTTTATTTTAGCCAGGTGCCGCTATTTATGCATTTATCGAACACCGATAACTCCGTGTTTTCGCTTTCCATAATTCTCTACATCCTCTAAATCAGGGGTGTGAAACTCAAGGCCCATGAGCCGTCTCCGGCTTGTGGAGTGTTTAGATCTGGCCCGTGGGGCTGCCCTGCAAAGAGCCAAAGGATCAGCCCTCGGTGCCTCTGCCAGCAAAAATGGAGTTCAGGAGGGCCGTGTGTGCGTGCAGACACCCCGAGCTCCGTTTTTGCTGGCAGAGGGCTACCAAAAGAAACTAAAAACAAAATAAGAGGAGAAATGTTTTCCCCTTTTGCATTTGAGCATGCAAGAAGGGACAGGAAAGGAGAAAAGGAAAGAGGAAAGACAAAGAAAAAGATGGGAAGAAAGCAAGGAAGGAAAAATAAGGAAAGAGGGGAAGGAAGAAGAAAGAAGGAAGAGGGAAGGAAAAAGAAGAAAAGGAAGGGAAGAGAAGAGAAGGAAAGGAAAAGGGAAAGGAAAAGAAGGAAGGAAAGGAAAAGTAAGGAAAGAGAGAAAGGAAGAAGAAAGAATGAAGAGGGAAAGAAAAGGAAGGGAAGAGAAGGAAAGGAAAGGAAAGGAAAGGAAAGGAAAGGAAAGGAAAGGAAAGGAAAGGAAAGGAAAGGAAAGGAAAGGAAAGGAAGACTATAATGAGAGGGAGGGAGGGAGGGAGGGGTCAACAACCTGTGGCTCCGGAGCTGCATGCAGCTCTTTGGGCTCTCTGCTTTGGCTCCCTATCAGGTGATCCCACCACTGGCTGGCCCCGCTCTTTGCCCTCCCCTCCCAGTCACTCCTCGCCTGGCGTGAGAAGGTAGGGGTGGCGGTGGGGGATGGAGAAGCGGCCAGGGCAGAGACAGATACAGAGGGGGGGCGGGGGGGAGAGAGACATAGAGAGATACAGGGAGAGAGAGAGACATAGATAAAAAGAGAGAGGGAGAAAAGGGGGAGAGAGGGAGGGAGGAGGAGAGAGATATGTCAAAAGGATTTTGTGGTTCCCGATGTTTTTTAACAACTGGTTCTCTGCCCTAATAACCAGCTGGGTAGGCGTGGCTAGGGGGTGTCATGTGACTGGTGGAAGTGAGTGACATTGAGTTGGCCACGCCCACCCAGGTTTTGTGGCTCCCGGTGTTTTCTTTTCTGGGTCCAAATGGCTCTTCGAGTATTTAAGGTTGCAGACCCCTGAGCTAAGGGAAGTCCTGCACTTAGCACTTAGCAACCACAGGTGCCTCCCCGCCCCAATACAAGTGACGTCGAGCTGGCCATGCCTACCACAGCCACGCCCACCACCACCACCCCTGAAGCGGCCCTCAATGAAACCCAGTTTGACATCCTTGCTCTAAATCCATATGGAATTCCATCTTTCTCGGTTCAGAGACTTGGCATGATGCTGTGGCTTCTTCGGAGGCCACCCACCCCCACAAATTCTGGGATTGGCTCACCTGCCCTTGGAAGTTTCTTAAGTGCAGAAGGAAGAAGTTGACCTTCTCATAAAGCTGCTGAAGACGTACCAGGATGCAGGTCTCGTTCGTCGACCGCTGGGCCGCAGCTATGCCATCCATCAGTTTGACCAACACTTGGAGAATTTCCTGCGTCTTGACTTCATTCTGAAATAGAAGCAGTCATTTTGCCATCTCAAGGACACTGTATTTCCACCTTAGCAAATTTAAGAGGTGTGGAATTCAACTCCCTTGCTGGCTGGGGAATTCTGGGAGTTGAAGTCCACACCTCATAAAAGTTATCAAACTGAGAAACACTGCTGTATTTACTAGGGTGGGACCAGAATTGGGGTTTTTTTCTTAAAATTTAAGGAGTAACACTCTCATCATTTTAGCTGCAGTGCCATTACCCTCCTCGTTTTATATTACAGAATTTCAGCACCCCCCAAAAGAATCAGTAATCCCTATAAACTATAGTCAAATGTCATGCTTAACCACCACATTGGTTGTTACCCTCCAAGGTAGACCAGACTAGGAAAGTTATGCTTTAATTACCAAAGTAATTAAAGTAATGTTACTTTAATTATACGTTTTAAAGCTTGTAAGTCTCAATGCATCTTCACTCTCTCACCCTTTATCTTTATGAGAACTAGGGAAGGTCTCCTGTCAGCTGTTTAGTCAGATTACCATTCTGTCCCGGACTCAAACTTCTTTTACCTGAAGGTTATCTTCATTAGAACTTTTCCTACTGTTCCTCAAGGTTATTTCTTCTTCCCATTACAGTTGCGTACATGTACTTCTGTTTCCCAACCTGGCAACTTTATGTTCTGACCTAGGCCGCCTGAGTCAGTAAAACACACAAGTAGTCCCAAAACCCCGTTTTATTTTAACAGCTGCGAATTCTGTTTATTCACAGATGAGTCCCAAATAGTTGTAAAATGTCCTTCGGGATAATGCTGATAATCACCCACCTTTATCTCCCTTGACACACTGCCAAAGACCTAAATGGCAAAGCCACACGGAGTCCAGAATCAAACAGAGCTTCAGGCTTTAAACTGCACAGAATTAACAAGGTTGCTTCTTGCAAAGGCTCATCTCCTTTTGCTTCTCTTTTAAGTCTTACGGGAGGGGCCAATCATCTCCAAGCCCTACTCCCGAGTCATCCCTTTTGTTTTAACTGTTCTTGCCTTCTGGCAGCTCTGTGCATGCACACACTGGGAACAGGCTCCTTCTGTTCCTCTGCCTCGCTGAGGTCCGACTCTGGAGGCTCCGGAGGCAGCACATACCTCCCAGATGGCCCTTTCTCTGCCTCTGACGCAGAGCCCTCGTCTCAGCCTTCCCCAGACTCCAGGACTGGCCCATGTTCCTCCCCAGCCTCCTCACTGTCCGGCTCTGTTACCAACTCCGCAGGCTGCTGGCGGACCACAACACTTTAAGATGCGTGGACTTCAAATCCCAGAATTCCTCAGCCAGTGTTTCAGGTTGGAGACACCGGTCCCCTTGGACCAGACAGAGAGAACTACTGGTTTGAAAGAGGAGTCAAAGAGGCCATCTATGTTAACATTGAGCAACCCTCTCTCAACTAATTAGAGGAATGGCTTGCCTCCAGAAGTTGTGGTGCTCCAACACTGAAGATTTTTAAGAAGAGATTGGACAACCATTTGTCAGAAATGGTATAGAGCTATGATGGTGAACCTATGGCATTCGTGCCACAGGTGGTATGCAGAGCCATTTCTGTGGGCACGCGAGCCGTTGCCCTAGGTCAGCTCCACCGTACATACACCCGGGCCTCCCACCAGCCAGCTGATTTTCGGGTCTCTGCTGCGCATGCGGGAGATACGCACGCATACCCATGCCACCTCTCCCCTCCCAGGAGTCTCCATGCGGCCCCTTTTGGATGCCAGGTAAGTACAGGGCTTGCGGGAGGGTGAAAAATGGGCCTACCGGAAGTCCGGAAATGGGCCATTTTGTAAGGTGATCAACTTTTTTTACAATGGGAAGGAGGACACGTGTGTGTGTGTGTGTGTGTGTGCCATCTCATGTTTCGGTAAGAAGTAAACAAAGCTACTTGCACGCAGTGCACTCTCTCAAAACAATTCTCCTGGGCGGAGCACATATGTCTCATAATTGCATCTTGCCGCACTGTACCGAGCCTTGACGAATCGTCACGTCAAAGACAAATATGTCACATCACACTCAACAGATCGGCTTGGCATCGATCGAATACGGAGATTTACAGATTAGTCTTTAAATATCAAAAAGGAGGACATGTAGGAGGACACTTTTCGAGAGAGGACAGAACTTACAAAAGAAGGACTGTCCTCCCTAAAGGAGGATGATTGGTCACTTTATATTTCCGGCCTCCAGAGGCTTCAAGGAGGCCTGCTAGGACCAAAACAGGGTGCGGAGGGGAGGGGGGGGTTGTGTACGCATCACTAGTGGGTTCCTCCCGGTTCGGCCCAATTCCACCGAGCAAGTAGCAGTGACGATATGACATCACCAAACCGGTTCTGTCCCCCCCGCCCCCCCGCATTATTCTTACCTTTTATTTGGCCCCACCCCCAATCTATTGCTGCCTCCTGAGTCCCAGCTGATCAGCTAAAAGGGAAAAAACTGTTTAAACTCTTACCATGGGGCTTCAAAGGGCCGCCCTACAGCTGATCAATGTTAAAAGAAAACAAATGAATAAACCGGTGCCTGCAAAAATAAATAGGTAGACCAGTGCCTCCAAAGACAAATGAGTAGACCAGTGCCTGCAAAGATAAATGGGTAGACCAGTGCCTCCAAAAACAAATGAGTAGACCGGTACAGCTCTGCAAGCCAGTACCAGTACCAGTACCTCTGCTAAATCCTAAAGAACTGTCACATGACCATCAAGCCACGCCCACAGAACTGGTAAAAAATTTTAGAACCCACCCCTGGTGCGCATGCGCGGGGGGAGCACAGGGGGTGTGTGCACATATGCACAGGGGGGGTGAGGCGTGCATGGGGGGGCATTATATTATGGGTGTAGGCACATGCCATCACTGGTATAGGGTCTCCTGCTTGAGTTGGGGGTTGTCTAGAAGACCTCTAAGGTCCCTTCCAGTTCTATTATTCTGTTATTAGGATATGATGCCACCTATCTCCTGCCTACCACACGGTCCTTTCAGCAATCCCAAAAAGGTTCCACACCCATTTGCAGTCTGATTCAGTTGATTCTGAGGATACAGGTAGGCGTGGGCTTCAAAAATTTTAACCAGGGGTTCTTTGCCCAGTTGCTGGGTGGGCGTGGCCATGGGGGTGTGGCCTAGTCAGCCTCCTGCACTCCCCGGGCTCCAGAGGCTTTTCTTGAGCCTCCAGGAGGATGAAAACGGTCTGCCGGTATGCCCATTTTTTGCCCTTCCCGAACCTCTGCGCGCACCCCGCCCTTACCTGCATCCAAAATGGGCCACATGGAGACTCATGGGAGGGGCCAGACAGTGGGATTTGGGGGTTCTTCGAACTGCACAGAATCTTAGCTAGAGGTTCTCCCAAACCCCCAGCAGCCCACCCCTGGATACAGGTAAACCCCCAAGCGGCCTGAATGACTCTCAGAGAGCTAACAACCAGATGACTGCAAAGGATATAAATCCTTTCCTTCCCACCATTCCGTCAGAACCGAAGAAGCTTCTTGGATGAGAAGTGAAATGTTTTCAAGGGAAAAAAAACAAACAAAAAAAGGCAATTTGCCTGTTGGAAAAACATCTTTGCGGCCCAGACAGTAAAGCCCAAAGAACCATGACATCTATACAGCCTACAATACTTACCGTCTTTGTTTTCCACAGCCTGAGGCTCAACCCCACCAAGGGTAAATGCACAGGTTCCAGAAGCAAAGGAAATTCTTCGCATTGGCTCTGCAGAGGCAGGACAAAAGCAGAAGAAAATCAACTCGAGGCTGGCTAACTTTCACTTCTGCCTTTCATTGACATCCCTTCCAGGAAACAGAAACGGGAATATTCTTGTTAGAAATGCAAATATTATTATGGGGACTGAATTGTACAATGAAGTGTAGGAAGTTAGCACCCACCCTTCTAGGAAAAGGAGATATTTTAGCACATATTAAAAGGACAGAATATTTCCCCTAAAAGGGAGGCAGAAACTCAGCTCCCCCCACCTTTGTCAATGGGCCATGAAGGCCTGGGCCAGTCTATTCTACATAACAAAGATCTACCTCCTTCAGGCAGAGCCATAGCAGGAATTGCCCAAAGCAATGATCTCTGGAGGGCCCGGGGTAGGGGGTACTCCTCTAACCTGGTGCTGTTAGACCTCTCATCGGCTTTTGATACCATTGACCATGGTATCATGTTGCGCCGGTTGGAGGGATTGGGGGTGGGAGGCACCGTTTTACGGTGGTTCTCCTCCTACCTCTCCGACCGGTCGCAATCTGTATTGACAGGGGGGCAGCGGTCGACCCCGAGGCGCCTAATGTGTGGGGTGCCACAAGGGTCGGTCCTCTCGCCCCTTCTGTTCAACATTTATGTAAAGCCGCTGGGTGAGATCATCCGCGGTTTTGGGGTGGAATTCCATCAGTACGCTCATGACACTCAGCTGTACATCTCCACCCCAGACCACCCCAACGATGCCGTGGAAGTGATGTCCCAGTGCCTTGAAGCTGTGTGGGTCTGGATGGGGAGAAACAGGCTTCGACTCAACCCCTCCAAGACCGAGTGGCTGTGGCTGCCGGCGTCCCGATATAGCCAGCTGACTCCATCGCTGGTTATTGGGGGCGAATCATTGGCCCACACAGAAAGGGTCCGCAACTTGGGCGTCCTCCTGGATCCACGGCTGTCATTAGAGGATCATACGACAGCTGTGGCCAGGGGGGCTTTTTATCAGGTTCGCCTGATACGCCAGTTGCGGCCCTTTCTAGATCGGGACTCCCTTCGCACAGTCACTCAGGCGCTCGTCACGTCTCGCTTGGACTACTGCAATGCTCTCTACATGGGGCTCCCCTTGGGATGCACCCGGAGGCTTCAGCTGGTACAGAATGCGGCCGCGCGGGGGATTATGGGAGCGACGGGGCGCTCCCACGTGACACCTCTCCTGCGTGAGCTGCATTGGTTGCCGGTTGACTTCCGGGTGCGTTTCAAGGTGTTGGTAATCACCTTTAAAGCGCTCCATGGCTTAGGACCAGGGTACTTACGGGACCGCCTTCTGTCACCAATTGCCTCCCACCGGCCGGTTCGCTCCCACAGAGAGGGCCTCCTCAGGGTGCCGTCAGCCAGACAATGTCGGCTGGCGACCCCCAGGGGGAGAGCCTTCTCTGTGGTAGCCCCCACCCTCTGGAATGATCTTCCTCCAGAACTGAGAACAATTGCTGACCTCCGGACTTTTCGTCGGGCTCTGAAGACTTATCTCTTTCAACTTGCCGGACTTGCCTGATCCCTTCTATTTTTAAAAATTTTTTAGAACTTTTATCTGTTTTTAAACTTTCAGCCTAATTTATATCTGTTTTAGTATGATTTTAACTTTTTTGTATTGGTTTTTAGTTGGCTGTTCACCGCCCTGAGTCCGTCAGGAGAAGGGCGGTATATAAATTTAATTAATAAATAAATAATAAATTACATCATCACCCAGCAAGGCTCAACCAAGCCTGGGACACAGACAACCTACAAAGGTACCCCTGCATGGCCCCATGGGTGTCTGACAACCAATCAGAACACAAGCTCAAATTCAAAACCCAACAGAGGGTATAAAACCCAGACACTCTCAGCATCCCTGCCCTTTTTTTCTGCCCAGGATCTTGAGCCATGGGATCCTGTTCATCTTTCCAAGCAAACTTCCAAGAATCCAGTGTCTTCTTTCCCCACTTGGAACTGAACGCAGGAGGATAATTCTTCCAACAGAAGTATGAAGGTCTAGTCTAATGAAGAGAAGAACTAGGGGTGACGTGACATCAGGGCTCCAATATTTGAGGGGCTGTCACAGAGAAGAGTGGAGGCTCAACCTCTTCTCCAAGGAACGTGAAGGCAGGACAAGAAATAACAGTTGGAAACTAAGGAGGAATTTCCTGACAGTGACAACAGTTAACCAGTGGAACAACTTGCCTCCAGAAGTTGTGGGTGCTCCATCATTGGAGGTTTTTAAAGAAGAGATTGGACAACCATTTGTCCAGAATGATATAAGGCAGGCGTATCAAACTCGATTTCATTGAGGGTCGCATTAGGGTTGTGTTTGACCTCGGGGGGGCGAGGATGTGGCCAGGGTGGACGTGACAAGCTCAATGTCACTCATTGAGGCTCTGCTTTTGGCCGTGAGGGCCTCCTGCAGCCCTCTGTCAATGAAAACGGAGCCCAGGAGGTCCTTCCCTTCCTTTTCTTCTTTTTTTCCTTTCTTCTTCCTTCTCCTTTTTTCTTCCTTCCCCTCTTTCCTTATCTTTTCCTTCCTTGCTCTCTTCCCAGCTTCCCTTCTTTTTCTCTGCCTTTCCTCTTTCCCTTTCTCCTTTCCTGTCCCTTCTTGCATGCTCAAATGCAAAAGGGGAAAACATTTCTCCTTTTGTTTTGTTTTTACTTTCTTTTGCTAGCCCTCTGCCAGCGGAAATGGAGCTAGGGGTGGTTAAAAATGGAACACGTGCCCCCCCTCCCCAGCTCCTTTTTCACTGGCACTGCGGACCAGACCTTCGCTGTTCCCATGGCAACCCCGCAGCCCAGATCTATGCACCCTGTGGGCCTTGAGTTTGAAACCCCTGGTATAGGATCACTTGCCTAAGCAGGGGGTTGGACTAGAAGACCTCCGGGGTCCCTTCCAACTCTGTTATTCTGTCCCCCAAAGCATCTGAAACAGGCTAAGAAGGAGAAACTAGTTATCTTCGAACTCGGTGCAGCTTGGACAGACCAACAGGTTCTTCCTCACCAACGTTTCCTCCATTTCCACAGCTTCAGCCACGTATTTCTGGATCAGTCGCCTGTCACATACAAGCTCCGTGGGCCACATCCCTGAGAGTCTCATCTGGAACAGGAATACAACGAAGACCAGCAGCCCTGAAGGAGGCAACCAGAGAAGGACTCACTGACTACCTTCTGCTAGAGTTTGATGATGGGCACTCTCACAAAACGGAAATGCTTGCCCGATTCCACAAGTAGCTAAAATCTACAGGTGCAACCAGACAAGGCCACAAAAATCTCTTTGATCATTCAGGAAGTGGTCAAAAAAGTCAAAATGGCGGCCATAACAACAATACAACCAAAGCTTTGCCTGTGGTTTCTCTGCATGTGAGAAAACAGGAAGAGCTTCTAATACAGTTAGTCCTCAACTTACAACCATTTGTCTTAGTGACAGTTCGAAGTTACAATGACACTGAAAAAAAGTGACTTATGGTCAGTTTTCACACTTACGACCGTTGGAGCATCGCCATCATGGTCATGTGATCAAAATTCAGATGCTTGTCAACTGTCTCGTATTTATGACGGGATCAGGTGATCACCTTTTTGCGACCTTCTGACAAGCAAAGTCAATGAGGAAGTCAGGTTCACTTAACAACCGCATTATTAATTTAACGACAGCAAACGTTCACTTAACACCCGTGTCAAGAAAGGTCGTAAAATGAGGGCAAAAATTCTGTCTCGTTTAGCAACAGAAATTTCGGGCTCAATGGTGGTCGTAAATTAAGGACTTGTATATCGTTGAGGCCTCCGTCTTGATATTTTTTGACCACCCTCCCTCCCGCTGAAACCCCTGCAAAGCAGTTGGACTTCAACCTCCATCATCCCCAGCTGAGGTGCTTCATTAGCAGGATCCCATCTTTAGCCAAGCTAAATTGCAGATTCCTAATTCTAACCCCGAACCTAATTATCTCTAAGTTCTAGATAGAATCCCTCCTCATTTGGAAACTTCCTATAAAGAGTTAACATTCAGTCTTGTGGGGGGGGGGGGTTGTTATTCTTCCCCAGACCCTCATCCTGCGTTGGTGCCACCTAGTCTCAGCTCCTATGCAGAGTGCTACCCTCGCATGCTACTTTTTCCAAGAAACAACCCATTCCAGTCCTTCCATTTGGGCTCCTATCCTTCCCTTCCCCTCCTAATTCATTTTGGTGTCAATCAAGGAGAATATTTGTCACCCGGGGTTGAAACCGTGGGGTTCTTGGTGCTTTCCTTGTAGACCTTTCTTTCTTTTTTTAAGTTTTTTATTTTGAATACATTAAAATAAGACACGAAAACACACAACATTTATATACCTATCACTTTTTCCTACAGCTATCTCGAAGTGATCCTTTCTTGCTATTTACTTCTAGTTACACATATTTTAACTTTCGTCTTATTCAACCATTGTTTTCCATCTTTCTTTATTTTTCGTCTACGTTGTACCTTGATCTTCAACATTTCCCCCCCCCTCTCTCCTTTATTCCTCTTTCTCATTTTTCCTATTCTCCAGCCATTCATTCCATCTACACCACACTTTGTAATATTCTGTATCCTCTTTCTCCTCGAGTTCTTTTGTTAATTTATCCATCTCTGCGCATTCTAACATTTTTCTAATGAAATCTTCTTCTGATGGCGGGTTTTCCTTCTTCCAATTTTGTGCATAGACTATGCGGGCGGCTGTCCGTATATGTCATATTAAATACTGTATTTCCTTGGTATAGTTTTCTATGGAAATCCCTAGTAGAAACTGCTCAGGTTCTCCCTTTATTGAATTCTGAATTATTTCCTCTATCCACTTTTTAACCTTAGCCACTGGCAGGTCCTTATAAACGTCATCAGTGCCACTGAAACGACGGCTGCCACAAAACAACCACGTTCGAAGAGCCCCAAAGATCCCTGACTTCGGGGTCCCCTGCCCTGCCCTCTCCTGCCAGACTGGAACTCACGGTTCAACTCCATGCCCCCCTGTCCATCTGGTCACCTCCTCGCTCCGCTGGGGGACAACAGCTGCTCTCCAGCTCCTGCCCGGCATCCATTGAAGATCACGCTTGATCACGCAACCCAGAGAGGCTGCAGCAGCGCAGCGCACAGATGGGAGAGCCTAGAGGTTGCTGGCTTCTCTTGCCAGGCATTTTTGCTACGCAATTCCAGCTTTCCAAATCAGGGTTGCGTCGCTTCCTGTTGTGTTGCTGCTACTGGTGGTGCTGACCTCTGGGCCAAGGCACTAGGAGAAGGGAACACGGCCGGCCGTCAGGAAAACTTCTCACTTCCAGATATTTCCGTCTTGGCTCAGAGCTGATGGAGGAAGGCAGCACAGGCTACGGAGCCACGAGAAGCCATCCGCAGGGATCTTGCAAACACGCTCCAACCTCAGGGATTTGAGGCACTCCGTACAGCACCCCCAGAACCCTGGAGAAAGAAAGGCAGAGAGATTTGGGGTGCTCGGCACTGCCCCCCTAGTCCTATGGGGCATGGGTGTCACTGATGGATGTCCCCAAAGCTAGATCTTGACTTTTTTTTTTTAATTTGATTTATATGCCGCCCTTCTCCGGAGACTCAGGGCAGCTTACAATGCGTTAAGCAATAGCCTTCATACTTTTGTATATTTATACAAAGTCAGCTGATTGCCCCCACAAACCGGCTCCTCATTTTACCTACCTTAGAAAGGATGGAAGGCTGAGTCAACCTTGAGCCTGGTGAGATTCGAACTTACAGTAATTGCAGACAGCTGGAGTTAAATTACAATGCATTAGTCTGGTGAGCTATTCAGGCTCCCTCCATTTAGATCTTTTTTATTATTATTAGATTTATATGCCGCCCTTCTCCGGAGACTCAAGGCAGCTTACAATGTGTTAAGCAATAGCCTTCATACTTTTGTATATTTTTTTATACAAAGTCAGTTTATTGCCCCCGCAAACCGGCTCCTCATTTTACCTACCTTAGAAAGGATGGAAGGCTGAGTCAACCTTGAGCCTGGTGAGATTCGAACTTACAGTCATTGCAGGCAGCTGGAGTTAATCACAAACCTCCATGTGCTTCAGCAACCCTCTGAAAGGCTGCCAATGACCAGCTGTCTGCAAGGAATATAAATCCTTCCACTCCCCACTGTCCTGTCAGAGTTGAAAAAGCTTCTTGAATGAGAAGCGAAATGTCTTTAAAGGAAAAAACCCCCAAGAAAGTCCAGTTGCCTCCTGAAAAATTCCCTTTGGGTCAACCATGACCTGGATGACTGAGAATCTCTACAGACTTTCAAACTTTAGAGTGGTTTAAATAAACATCCAGGTGTTTTACTAAATAAACCAATTGAAATACTACAGGTAACCTTCAACTTGGAACCACAACCGAGCCCCAATTCTCTGCTGCTAGGCAAGACGGTTGTTATATGAGTTTTGGCCCATTTTGAAGACCTTTCTTGCCACCGTTGTTAAGTGAATCACTGCAGTTCTTAATGTAGTAGCTCGGTTGTTAAGTGAATCTGGTTTCCCCCCCGCCCTTTGACTTTGCTTGTCAGAAAGTCAGTAAAGGGGATCACACGAGCCCTGAGGCACTGCAGCCATCATAAATACGAGACACTTGCCAATTTTGCTCACATAACCGTGGGGATGCAGCAAGGATTCTCCATGTGAAAAATGAACATAAGTCATTTTATTTTTTTTCCATGCTGTTGCAATTAGAGAGCCTGGATAGCTCAGCAGACTAAAGCCTGTTATTAACATTCAGCTGCCTGCAATTACTGTAAGGTCGAATCTCCCCAGGCTCAAGGTTGACTCAGCCTTCCATCCTTTCTAAGGTAGGTCAAATGAGGACCCAGTTTGTGGGGGCAATAAGCTGACTTTGTATAAATATACAAAAGTATGAAGGCAATTGATTAACGCATTGTAAGCCGCCCTGAGTCTCCGGAGAAGGGCGGCATATAAATCAATTTTTTTTAAAAAAATTCAAACGGTCGCTAAATGAATTGTTGTAAGTCGAGGACTATCTGTATTCAAATAAAATCAGATATCATCGGGGAGATGATTAAGATTTGGCGAGCCCCTCTGCTTTGATTGCTTTATGGGACAACATCAGAGGTGGGTTTTAGCAGGTTCTGACTAATTCTGGAGAACCGGTAGCTTAAATTTTGAGTAGTTTGGATAACCAGTAGTAAAAATTCTGACTGGCCTTTCCCCCATCTATTCTCTGCCTCCCTAGTCCCAGCTGATTGGGAGGAAATGGGATTTTGCAATATCCTTCCCCTGGAGTGGGGTAGAAATGGGGATTTTGCAGTAACCTTCCCCTGGATTGGGGAAGGAATGGAGATTTTACAGTATCCTTCCCCTGCCAAGCCCGCCAAGCCATGCCCACCAAGCCATGCCACGCCCATCAAGCCACACCCACAGAACTGGTAGTAAAAAAGTTTAAATCCCACCACTGGACAACATGTAATGTAAACATCATCAAGCTTGTTTGTAGGACACAAAGGTGCCTTTTCAAGAGGCAACTGGACTTTCTCGTTTTCCTTTGAAGATATTTCGCTTCTCCTCCAAGAAGCTTCTTCAGCTCTGACCGGATGGTGGGGAATGGAAGGATTTATACTCCTTGCAGACAGCTGGTCATTTGCATCCTTTTAGCAGGCCACTTGGAGATTTATCTGTGTCCTCAGAGGTCACTTGAGTGGTGCAAATGGGTGTGGGGCCTTCTTGGAACTGCTGAAAGGATCCTGTTGTAGACTGGAGATAGGTGATGTCGTATCCTTTCCCCTCTGTTGAGAGAGGGCTGTTCAATTTGGACATAGATGGCCTCTTTGATCCCTCTTTCAACCAGCGGTCCTCTCTGTCCAAAATGTCGACTTTGTTGTCTTCAAAAGACAGGCCTCTTGATAAAGCACCTTTGGGACAACCATGACCTGAGACTCTCTACAGACATCTCAAGCTCCTTCTCTGCAGTTGACCCTGTCTAGCAAACACCGATCTCGGTCCTGCTCTGAGACATAACCGATCTCTGGGAGATCCAGGCTAAAAGGACTGAAGAAAACCGAGGACGAAAGAGGAAACTGAGTTGCATGGAAGCAAGAAGAAACAGTTAATGATAAGGAAGGTCAACCAACTTGGTCCCCGGCACCCTGAAGCTGCCGTAGCTCACGCAGGCAGCTGGCAGGCAGCCTGCCAGAATCCCTCCGGATCATGTGAAATGACTTTCCCACTCATAGTGAAAGCTATAAGCGGGATTTCCGAGCAAGCCAAGGACTTTGGCGGGAAATCAGCTTCTTCCAGCTGCAGGAAGCTGGTTAAAGGCTTCATTCCTGTGAAGATCTCTGGGAATTAAGACCTCACAGTGTCTACACCATGGGTCTCCAACCTTGGCAACTTTAAGACTTGTGGACGTCAACTCCCAGAATTCCACAAGTCTTAAAGTCCACAGCAAAGCTTTGCTGGCTAAGGGATTCTGGGAGTTGAAGTCCACAAGTCTTAAAAGTTGAAGTCCACAGCAAAACTTTGCTGGCTGATGGATTCTGGGAGTTGAAGTCCACAAGTCTTAAAGTTGCCAAGGTTGGAAACCCCTGGTCTCCTAGACAGATAATTGTCAGTTAGCTACTGCAAAGTAGGGAACAGTCTCGTGGTGCTTTAAAAACTGGCAAATCTATTTGGGCTGATGGCCAGTTTTCCTCAATCTGAGTCCAGCAGATAGGGAGGAGTTTCATATAGGTACGTCCTTGACTTACAACCATCCATTTAGTGATCATTCGAAGATCCAATTGCATTGAAAAACTGACTTATAATCGTTTTGTAGGCTTACGATCGTTGCAACATCCTTGTGGTCATGTGATCAAAATTAGGATGCAACTGGCTCACATTTATTTTATCTTTAAATTTTAAATTTTATTTATACATTTTTCTTTAACATACATAAGTGCTTAATAAACAATGTATTGTTTGGGTCAATTTACATATGGCAAATTTAGACAGCATACTACAGACCTTGGAGGCCCCAGGCGGAGGAATGGAGTCAATCCACATTGGAAAAAATGGGCTTGATATTGTTCCATTCATTGCAACAATCTCATGTTAATTTAGTGATAAGCACCAAATCAGCATAGCAGTCAGTTACTCTTCTTTTTTCATTTAATTTGATTTATATGCCGCCCTTCTCCGGAGACTCAGAGCGGCTTACAATGCATTAAGCAATAGCCTTCATACTTTTGTATATTTTATACAAAGTCAGCTTATTGCCCCCACAAACTGGTCCTCAGTTTACCCACCTTAGAAAAGATGGAAGGCTGAGTCAACCTTGAGCCTGGTCAAATTCGAACTTACAGTAATTGCAGACAGCTGGTGATTAATTACAATGCTTTAGTCTGCTGAGCCACCAGGCCCATCTTCCATGGCTATTCCGTCTTTTATCAGATATAGAGATAGATGGAGAAGAAATGGAGGTAGTGATTGATTTTATTTTCCCGGGTGCCAAGATCACCGCAGATGGGGACTGCAGCCCAAAAATTAAAAGACGCTTGCTCCTGGGGAGGAGAGCCATGGCAAATCTAGACAGCATACTAAAAAGCAGAGACATCACCCTGCCAACAAAAGTGCGTATAGTCAAGGCTATGGTTTTCCCAGTTGCAATGGATGGCTGTGAAAGTTGGACCATAAGAAAGACTGAGCGCCAAAGAATTGAGGCCTTTGAATTATGGTGCTGGAGGAGACTCCTGCGAGTCCCTTGGACTGCAAGGCGAACAAATCGGTCAGTCCTAGAGGAGATCAACCCTGACTGCTCTTTAGAAGACCAGATCCTGAAGATGAAACTCAAATCCTTTGGCCACCTAATGAGAAGGAAGGACTCCCTGGAGAAGAGCCTAATGCTGGGAAAGATGGGGGACAAACGAAGAAGAGAACGAGGTGGTTGGATGGAGTCACTGAAGCAGTCGGCATGAGCTTAAATGGACTCCAGAGGATGATGGAGGACAGGAAGGCCTGGAGGAATGTTGTCCATGGGGTCACGATGGGTCGGACATGACTTTGCAACTAACAACACTATTAGTAATGATAATATTATTTACTTGTACATAATGGTATTCTTCCAACTTCTAATTTCTACCTGGTAAAACAAAGCCCATGTTAAAAAATATTCTGTATCTTCTTTATCCTTTATCTTTAATGTTAACCTATCCATTTCCACAATGTTTCACATTTATGAAAGTTGTAGTACCCCTGGGTCATGTGATTCCCTCTTTTGACTTTCTGACAAAATCAATCGGAAGCCATTTAACGTTACTAGCTGAACAATGGCAGCGATTCGCTTAACCACGGTGGCAAGAAAGCTCATAAAATGGTGCAAGGTTCACTTAACGACGAT
The DNA here is from genome assembly GCA_030761175.1 of Masticophis lateralis. Lineage (NCBI taxonomy): Eukaryota > Metazoa > Chordata > Lepidosauria > Squamata > Colubridae > Masticophis > Masticophis lateralis. Next base: position 7,911,856 of record JAUDYJ010000005.1, on the reverse strand, counting down.
CTCACTTGGCGACAGAAATGTTGGGCTCCATTGTGGTCGTAAATCGAGGACTACCTGCAAACCTGCTCTTTACATGGCAAGGGAGGAAAATGTTTAATCGGATTGCAATATCACAGGGAGACAGCAGAGGGCAGCAAAGGAACATTGTTTTCAAGTGAGGGAACCACTGGAATCAGTTTCAATGAAGGGCATTTTCCTTTCAAATTGAAAAGTAATCTTGAATAAATCAAGCTCCAATTTGTGAACAGCGATTTCATGAAAAATTTAGACAAGCGCTCTTTCCTTTAATCATCTTTCATTCTCTCTCTCTCTTTCTTTTTTTTATCCTCCAGTTAGAAAATTGTAACATTCTCCAATCTTATTGATTCCTAGGATCTCCTGGTGACCTCATGGACATCTGGAGAAGTTTCCTGTATCAAACAGAATAACAGAGTTGGAAGGGACCTTAGAGGTCTTCTAGTCCAACCCCCTGCTCAAGCAAGTGACCTTATCCTATTTCAGACAAATGGCTGTTCGATCTCTTCTTAAAAACCGCCAGAGATGGAGCACCCACAACTTCTGGAGGCAAATTGTTCCACTGTTTGATTGTTTTCACTGTTAAGAACTTTCTCCTTAATTCCAAGTTGCTTCTCTCCTTGGTTAGTTTCCATCCATTGTTTCTTGCCCTGCCTTCTGGTGCTTTGGAGAATAACTTGACCCCCCCCCCCTTTTTTTTTGTGGCAGCCCCTCAAATATTGGATGAGTGCTATAATGTCACCCCAATCTTTCTTTTCATTAAACTAGATATACCCAATTTCCGTTCTCCATATGTTTTAGCCTCCAGCTCCCTAATCATCTTTGTTGCTCTTTTCTGTCATCTGCACCTCCATAACTGTCTGGTTTGGCTCTGCAACCCAACAAGACAGACACAGACTTCAGAGGATAATTAGAACTGCAGAAAAAACAATGGCTACCAACCTGCCTTCCATTGAGGACCTGTATACTGCACGAGTCAAAAAGAGGGCTGTGAAAATATCTACAGACCCCTCGCATCCTGGACATAAATTATTTCAACTCCTACCCTCAAAATGACACTATAGAGCACTGCACACCAGAACAACAAGACACAAGGACAGTTTTTCCCCTAATGCCATCACTCTGCTAAACAAATAATTCCCTCAACACTGTCAAACTATTTACTAAGTTTGCATTACTATTCCTATTAATCTTCTCATTGTTCCTATCACTCATCTCCTCCCACTTATGACTGTATGAGTGTAACCTTGTTGCTGGTATCCTTAAGATTTATATTGACTGTTTCCTAATATGATTTGATTGCTTATTTGTACCCTATGACTATCATTAAGTGTTGTACCTTATGATTCTTGACAAATGTATCTTTTCTTTTATGTACTCCGAGAGCGTATGCACCAAGACAAATTCCTTGTGTGTTTAATCACACTTGGCCAATAAAGAATTCTATTCATCAGACTATTCATTTTCTGCCCTCTTTCCATAGTCTCTACATCTTTTTTTATACTATAGTTATCAAAACTGGATGCAGCATTGTAAGTGTGCCCTTCCTAAGACTTTACAAATTTGGCACACTCCATCTTCCAAAACGAGGTTTCTGAAACAATTTCAGCAACTATAAAATGTGTGGGCTCCAACTCCCAGAATCCTGCAGCCAGTGCTGAGCATTATTATTATTATTATTATTATTATTATTATTATTATTATTATTATTATATTTGGTTAATCTGTAGTGAGATTCACAGTCTTTGAGGCTGGTTAATAGCTCAGCAGCTCGAGTCCTATCCAAGGACCTAGGAACTGTTAAGGTATCGTCGGAGGATGTAAGCTGTTCCGAGTAAGGTGGTTTTTTGTAGAGTCAAAATGTTCATGTCCTGTAAATTTAGAATTTCTAAATAGCGGGGTAGCCCTTTGGGTATTGCTCCAAGGACTCCAATTACAATCGGGACAACACATGATTTCTTTTTCCACAGTCGCTCAACTTCAATTTGCAAGTCTCGGTACTTTGTGATTTTTTCTTGCTGCTTGTCTTCAATCCGTGCATCACCAGGTATTGCAATGTCAATGAACCATACTTTTTTCTTTTCAACTACTGTCATGTCAGGTGTGTTGTGGACCAAGTGCCTGTCCGTCTGAATCCTAAAGTCCCACAAGATCTTGAGTTTCTCATTCTCTAAAACTTTCTCAACCTGATGTTCCCAGTGATTTTCGCTGTACTCAAATCCGAACTTCTGGCACAATTTCCAGTGAATGATCTTAGTAACACGGTCATGGCGTTGTAAGTAGTCGGTTTGTGAAATTTTGCTGCACCCATTGATCAGGTGGTTGATTGTCTTATTATTATTATTATTATTATTATTATTATTATTATTATTATTATTATTATTATTATTATTATTATCCTTATTTACTTTATTCATTAAACATGAAACTCAGTCAACTGAACATTCAAAAATTTCTTCGACCCTGGCATCTCCTAGTACCATGATGTCAATAAATTGTACGTTTCGGTTTTCGACAACTGTGATATCTGGCGTGTTGTGTTCCAAGTGACAAACCGTTTGTGTTCGAAAGTCCCACAAGATCTTCACATCATCATCATCATCATCATCATTGTTATTGTTGTTGTTGTTGTTTGAAGAGTGCATCCAGGAATGTCACAGAATCTCCTCAGTAGTTTTGGTTGATCTTGGAAAGCTAAGACCTAAAATAAAAGAAAGAAAGAAAGAAATTCTTAGCTCTTACTTAGCAATAGCCATAGCATTTAGACTTATATACCGCTTCGCAGTGCTTTACAGCCCTCTCTAAGTGGTTTACAGAGTCAGCATATTTACCCTCCAACAATCTGGGTCCTCATTTTACCCACCTCGGAAGGATGGAAGGCTGAGTCAACCTTGAGCCTGGTGGGATTTGAACTTCAGCTAGCGGTCAGCTGAAGTACCCTGCAGTGCTGCCATTTTCTGAAAATGGCCATTATAAATGAATAAAATGAAATGAAAAATTCAGTATAGTTGATATCACTGTTCTCCTCCCCACCCTTCATGGTTTTCAGACTAAAAGAAAAATAATAAAATAATAATAAAATAATAATAAAATAAAATAAAATAAAATAAATATAAAATAAAATAATAAAATAAAATAAAATAATAAAATAAAATAAATATAAAATAAAATAATAAAATAAAATAAATATAAAATAAGATAAAGTAAAGTAAAGTAAAATAAAATAAATAAAATAAAATAAAATAAATATAAAATAATAAAACAAAACAAAATAAAATAAAATAAGTCCTAGCTCCTAACCACCTGCCATTTTCTGAAAATGGCAGTTATAAAGGACAAAAGCATAGAATAAATTTAATATCATTTCTATTGTCTGAAGTGGGATAGGGTCTCCTGCTTAATTCAACAGGGGGGTTGAATTAGAAGTCCCCTCCAACTCTTGTCAGTCTGTCATTATTATTTCTCCCCCACCCCCATCCCATAGTTTTCACAGACCAAAAGACCTTTTAAAAAAAGGTTATTCTTAGCTCCTACCCACCCCCTACCATTTTCTGAAAACCAGAAAATAAATCACATCTTTTCACATCTTATCACCTGTTAATGCCAGCCTCTCAAATTGCAATTAAGGTCCAGCTGCCTCTTCCATCCAAAAGCTGGCAGCCCTTGATTGGCTACTAATTGGCATCACAGCTCCCGGGGAGAAAAGCAAAGGGGGTGGATTTATACCCTCAATTTAGCTGGAAGGTGTCAAAATCAAGGTTTCAAGTCCTTGGAGGCCCCAGGCGGAGGGATGGAGTCAATCCACATTGGGAAAAAATGGGCTTGATATTGTTCCATTCATTGCAACAATCTCACGTTAATTTAGTGATAAGCACCAAATCAGCATAGCAGTCAGTTACTCCTCTTCCATGGCTATTCCTGTCTTTTATCAGACATAGAGATAGATGAGGAAGAAATGGAGGTACTGGTCAATTTTATTTTCCCGGGCGACAAGATCACCACAAATGGGGACTGCAGGCGAAAAATTAAAAGACGCTTGCTCCTGGGGAGGAGAGCTATGACAAATCTAGACAGCATACTAAAAAGCAGAGACATCACCCTGCCAACAAAAGTGCGTATAGTCAAGGCTGTGGTTTTCCCAGTTGCAATGGATGGCTGTGAAAGTTGGAGCATAAGGAAGGCTGAGCGCCAAAGAATTGAAGCGTTGAACTCTGGTGCTGGAGAAGATTCCTGTGAGTCCCTTGGACTGCAAGGCGAACAAATTGGTCAGCCCTAGAGGAGATCAACCCTGACTGCCCCTTAGAAGGCCAGATCCTGAAGATGAACCTCAAATACTTTGGCTACCTAATGAGAAGGAAGGACTCAATGGAGAAGAGCCTAAAGCTGGAAAAGATGGAGGGCAAAAGAAGAAAGGGACGGCAGAGAATGAAGTGGCTGGATGGAGTCACTGAAGCAGTTGGCGTGAGCTTAAATGGACTCCAGAGGATGGTAGAGGACAGGAAGGCCTGGAGGAACGTTGTCCATGGGGTCGCGATGGGTTGGACATGACTTCACAACTAACAACAACAACAAGAGATATACACACACACACACACAGGAGCACTCTGTATGAGAGTGCAGGCAAACCCATTTCTGAGATTCACCTGCATCTAGCCATCATTGGAAGCTCCCCTTCCCCCACCCCACCCCGTACAGAAATGGAAAAAAAAACCCTAGCCTCCCCAGGAAAGAATGGATGAAAAAAAGAGATGGCAAAATGGACTGCTTTAATTAGAAAAAAATAATCTAATTATTTTTAGATAATCCAGGTTTGATTCTACCCAGAAACTTTTTTTTCTGGAGACAGGAAAAAAAAAACACTTGACTTTGAGTTTAGCTAATTAAGATTAGTTGGTTATTGTAGAAATGGCTCCTGCTTGTTAAGCTGGTAAAGTCAAAAGTGGAGGCTGCAATTCTATGTTGCATTTTTCTGCACTGTAAAAAAATGGGAAGTAATGCTTTTCTTTCTTCTTTCCCCCTTTAACTTATACAGGTGGTTCTCAACTTGCAACCCCAATTGAGCCCAAAACTTACGTTGCTAAGGGAGACATTTGTTAAGTGAGTTTTGCCCCGTTTTATGACTTTACTTGCCACCGTTGTTAAGTGAATCATTGCACTTGTTAAGTTAGTAACACGGTTGTTAAGTGAATCTGGCTTCTCCATTGACTTGGCTTGTCAGAAGGTCGCAGAAGGGAAGCACGTGACCCCGGGACACTGCAAACAGTCATAAATATGAGTCAGTTGCCAAGCATTCAAATTTTGATCATGTGATCATGGGGATGCTGCAACGGTCATAAGTGTGAAAAATGATCACGAGTCCCTTTTTTCCACAATGCCGTTATAACTTGGGGACCATCATTCAATGAACTTGTGTCTTTCATCCCGTAGAACTTCCTATCCCTCTGGCCGGCCAGTTTGTATCCTCTGCAGTGCACTCGAGCTCTGCTGGCCACTCCTGGGGATGCTGCGACGGTCACGGGTGTGAAAAGTCACTTTTTTCAGTGCTCTTGTAACTGTGAACAGTCACTAAATGAACTGTTGTAAGTCAAGGATTACTTGTGCCTTTCTTTCCCCTTGCTTTCTCTTTCCCATCCCCTACGATCTTTATTTCATTTGTATGGCATACTATGATTTTATACTATGATTTAATATCCCAAAGGTGCTTTCTTTTCCAAGAGGCAACTGGACTATCTGGTTTTTCTATGAAGACGTTTTGCTTCTCATCCAAGAAGCTCCTTCAGCTCCAATAGGATGGTGGGGAATAGAATCCAGTCAGAGCTGAAGAAGCATCTTGGATGAGAACAGGGGTGAAATCCAGCAGGTTCTAGCGGAAAGTTTGAGTAGTTCAGAGAACTGGCAAATACCACCTCTGGCTGGCCCCAGAATGGGATGGGAATGGAAATTTTTCAATATCCTTCCCCCAGGAGTGGGGAGGGAATGGGGATTTTGCAGTATCCTTCCCCCAGGAGTGGAGAGGGAATGGGGATTTTGCAGTATCCATCCCCTGAAGTGGGGAGGGAATGGGAATTTTGCAGTATCCTTCCCCTGGAGTGGGGTGGGAATGGGGATTTTGCAGTATCCTTCCCCCCAGAGTGAGGAGGGAATGGGAACTTTGCAGTATCCTTCCCCCGGAGTGGGGAGGGAATGGGGATTTTGCAATATCTTTCCCCCGGAGTGAGGAGGGAATGGGGATTTTGCAGTATCCTTTCCCTTGAGTGGGGAGGGAATGGGGATTTTGCAGTATCCTTCCCCCGGAGTGGGGAGGGGATGGGGATTTTGCAGTATCCTTCTCCCAGAGTGGGGAGGGAATAGGGATTTTGCAGTATCCTTCCCCGGAGTGGGGAGAGAATGAGGATTTTGCAGCATCCTTCCCTTGCCACGCCCACCAAGCCACACCACGCCCAAGCCACGCCCCCGCAGAACCAGTAGGTAATAAAAAAAATTGGAATTTCACTGCTGGATGAGAAGCAAAACATCTTTAAAGATAAAACTAGAAAGTCCAGTTGCCTCTTGAAAAATAAGCACCTTTGGGATAACCATCACCTGGATGGCCGAGAATCTCCATAAACATTTAGATCATTACTATAGGTAGCCCTTAACAACCAATTATTTGTTTAGTGACTGTTCAAAGCTAGAATGCCACTCTTCAACTATGATTTAAGGACTTTAGTTTTTCCTTTCTCCCTCTCTTCGGGCAGCACCAAAAAATCACTTGGATTCCAACTTCTCTTGGTAGATTTCCCGTGGCAAGGAAAAGAAATGGACAATGGACAAAAAAGAGTAGAAATGGGAGCTGATGTCATCTACGCATATACAAACACACTCACCCCCCAAAAAATTTTTGGGAATAAGGCAGAGCCATTGCATAATACAAGGCTGAACTAAAACCGACCAGAACAAACAACACTGGAACATTAATATTATTTTTTCTTCTGGTGAACTCGCCAAGATCTAAGCAGAGCCAGCACGATTGCTCACTTTATTTCAACTCTTTTATCTCCAATATTTATTTAATGCACTTATCGGATGCCTTTTTACAACAGCTCTGCGCCACTCTGCTTGTAAGAAACGGGGAAATAAATGGAGATGAAAAGCCATCTATTTAAAGAACCAGCAGGCTGTAGTAGCTCAGATGTCAAACTTGGTTTGGGTGTATCTGCGTTCGGTCTTCACACATTCAGACTTCGGAGCAGGGGTGAAATGCTCCCGGTTCGGACCGGATTGCCCGATCCGGTAGAAATGGTGACGGGTGGTTCAGAGAACCGGTAGCAAAAATCCCTGCCCCCGCCCCATGCCCAGCTGAGCCGCGCCATCATCAGAGCCTTTTTTTTTTTTGTTACTTTTAAAAGCATTTTTTCTACAACCTCTTCGACTGAAAAAAAGTTTTAAAAGTTTTTTTAAAAGCCTCTGATGATCGCACGGCTCAGCTGGGATCGTCAGAGGCTTTTAAAAGCATTTTTTAAAAAAATGTTCTTAAAAGTAAAAAAAAGAGTAGGCCACGCCCACCCAGCCACATTACTCCCCCCCCCCACCAAGCCACACCCACAGAACCGGTAGTAACAAATTTTATATTTCACCACTGCTTTGGAGTCAATTCCTTTTACTCAGCTTGTTGCCGGATAGTTAAAATAGGGGAGATCATTTTTTTCTGAGAGGTTCTTGATGGTCTCTGAACTTGGCTGCTTCCTTGCAGATGTTTAATTACCCAAACTAGGCAACATTGTCAGTGCTAGTAGAATATAAAATGAGAGCAAATCCCACCTGCTATTAACATTGATGATGTTACCTAATTTGGTTGATGAGATGTCTTCAAGAAAACAACCAAACTCAAGAGCACCAAGAATCCCTCATTTCAACCCTGAGCTACAAATATCCTCTGTTGATATTGGATCCTTTTGAATGGGAAGGGATCCAAAAGATCTTTGTTGGCCGAAATCATTTTATATTTTTAAAAATTGTTTTAATTTTTGTATATCATGTTTTACCCTGGCTGTTCACCACCCTGAGTCCGGTTGGAGAAGGGCGTTTATAAATTGAAACAAACAAATAAATAAATAAATCTTCCTGTTGTACTGTGGTTAAATTAATCATGAATACTGAATATATTCTACATGTACACGGCAGAGGTGGGTTTCAGCAGGTTCTGACCAGTTCTGGAGAACCGGTAGCAGAAATTTTATGTAGTTCGGAGAACCGGTAGTAAAAATTCTGACTGGCCCCGCCCCCATCTATTCTCTGCCTCCCGAATCCCAGCTGATCGGGAGGAAATGGGGATTTTTACAGTAACCTTCCCCTGGATTGGGGTGGGAATGGAGATTTTGCAGTATCCTTGCCCTGCCATGCCCACCAAGCCCCGCCCACAAAACATGTAGTAAAAAAATTTGAAACCCACCACTGGGCCCCTCCCATAAGACATAAAGGAAGAGCAAAACATGTGGGCCTTTGCAGGAAGCAACGTTGTGGATGATTTCGGTTTGTGCTTTGAAGCTCCGTTTTTGACTCTGTGTTTCCGTGTGGCCTTGCCAAGATAATTGCCCATTACCTTGGCAGCGTGTCAAAGAAGATAAAGCTGGGTGTTTATCAGCCTTATCCGAAGGACTGTGGCAGACTTCTGTTGGACTATTTATAAACTCTTGGTGATTCAGCACGTGCTGTGAATGAAAGGAATTCACAGCCGTTAAAATTTTTAAAAAGAAGTTTTGGGACTAATTGTGTGCTTTTTACTACATCAGGAAGCCTAGGTCAGAACAACAAGTCTTAAAGTTGCCAAGTTTGGAGACCTCTGCTCTATTGGTCTATTTCTATTTCCCCAAAGTGCTGACTGGGGAATGCTGGGAGTTGAAGTCCAGACATCTTAGAATTGCCGAGGTTAAGAGATACTGACATAGTGGTCTATCTAGATCTGAAGCTGGTCTTTTTCCTAAACACGATGCTGGCCTGTTTGTGTATGTGTGTATGTGCAGATCAAGCTTCTGTTCACTTTAGAGGCAAAACTTTAGAGACAAAATTTGGACAGGCAGGAGAGTTTTTCTCCTCAGTTTACCGTCTGGTTTTGCAGCATTACCACCAACCCAAACAGTGGAACTTTTGCAGGAAAAAAAAAGGTATTAAAAAATTAGCAATGTGTCTTTGGCAAACTCATGTTTCTCCATCTGGGTGGTACTAGCTCCATCACTTCCCCATAAATACTGGCAGTGCCTCTACCGTGTCTTTATTTAATGCTTCCAAATATTTCTGCGTATCTTCCTTCTGGAAAAAAAAAAAAGAAAAGAAAGAAATGCTTGCATTATTTAGCCTCAAGTAACCGCCTGGATAGTCTTTTAGCTGAGAGAAGGAAAGTGGAGATGAGACACAAAAGTCATAAATGAACAATATAAATTCCATTCTGATGCAATATGATTCCCCTTGCTGGCTGGGGAATTCTGGGAGTTGAAGTCCACAAGTCTTCAAGTTGCCAAGTTGGACACCGCTGATCTAAATCACATCTTATGTATTTGCTTGTTTGTTTATTAAATATATATGCCCTGTAAGCCGTTACACGACTCACAATCTGATAAAACAATATTATCAAAGTTTAGAATCAGAACAGAATACAACTGGAAAGGACCTTGGAGATCTTCGAGTCCAACCCCCTGCTCAAACAGGAGACCCTCTACCATTTCAGACAAGTGGCTATCCAGTCCCTTCTTAAAAACCTCCAGTGATGGATCACCCACAACTTCTGGAGGCAAGTTATTCCACTGACTGTTTAGTCAGAGAATTTCTCCTTAGTTCTCGATTGGTTCTCTCTTTGATTAGTTACCATCCGTTGTTTCGTGTCTTGCCTTCTGGTGCTTTGGAAAATAGGTGGACCCCCTCTTCTTCGTGGCAGCCCCTCAAATACTGGAAGACTGCTGCCATGTCACCCCAGTCCTCATTTTCTCTAGACTAGCCAACCCCAAATCTTGCAACCATTCTTGATATGTTTTAATCTCCAGGCCTTTAATCATCTTAGTTGTTCTAAATCGTCTTAGTTGCTTGTTTAAAACAGTTAGGCAATAAATACAAAATGAACAGTTGTTGTAAGTTGCGAAGTCGTGTCCAACCCATCGCGACCCCATGGACAACGTTCCTCCAGGACTTCCTGTCCTCTGCCATCCTCTGGAGTCCATTTAAGCTCATGCCGACTGCTTCAGTGACTCCATCCAGCCACCTCATTCTCTGCCATCCCCTTCTTCTTTTGCCCTCAATCGTTCCCAGCATTAGGCTCTTCTCCAGGGAGTCCTTCCTTCTCATTAGGTGGCCAAAGTATTTGAGTTTCATCTTCAGGATCTGGCCTTCTAAAGAGCAGTCAGGGTTGATCTCTAGGACTGACCAGTTGGATCGCCTTGCAGTCCAAGGAACTCGCAGGAATCTCCTCCAGCACCAGAGTTCAAAGGTCTCAATTCTTCGGAGCTCAGCCTTCCTTATGGTCCAACTTTCACAGCCATCCATTGTAACTGGGAAAACCATAGCCTTGACTATATGCACTTTTGTTGGCAGGATGATGTCTCTGCTTTTCAGTATGCTGTCTAGATTTGCCATAGCTTTCCTCCCCAGGAGCAAGTGTCTTTTAATTTCTTGGCTGCAGTCCCCATCTGCGGTGATCTTGGAGCTCAGGAAAATAAAATCTGTCAGTATCTCAATTTCTTTCCCATCTATTTGCCAGGAATTGAGAAGGCAGATGCCATGATCTTAGTTTTCTTAATGTTGAGTTTCAAGACAACTTTTGCACTCTCCTTCTTCACCCACATCAAGAGGCTCTTTAGTTCCTCTTCACTTTCTGCCATTAAAGTGGTGTCATCTGCATATGAGGTTGTTGATATTTCTCCCGGCAATCTTAATTCCATCTTCTTCGTGGCAGCCTCTCAAATATTGGAAGACTACTATCATGTCACCCCTCAGTCTTTCTTTTCTCTAGACTAGCCAACCCAAATCCTGCAACCATTCTTGATATGTTTTAATCTCCAGGCCTTTAATCATTTTAGTTGTTCTAAATCATCTTAGTTGCCTGTTTAAAACAGTCAGACAATAAATAGAACCTGAAAATGAACAGAGAAATAGCTAATTAAGTGGGGGTGGGGGGAATGATCTATAATGGACTGGGGATGTGATCTTCTATTTAATCCATTAATCACCTCCAGAATGACACATACCCCATCACATCCCAGGCATGGAAACCTCTCTTTACAATTTTGCATCTCTACATAGAAATCGGCAGCTCTACCCAGACTTTAGCATACACAGTTTCTCTGCAAAACAAAAGAAATCTGCATACTCTTTTGTGGCTGATTGTTTTTCCTGGGATGGGGGAGGTGGGGGGAGAGAGGCAGCAAATGTGGAATTGGCCCCAGTTTGCTCCTGCTGAAGAGGTGGGCCTGGAAATAGCTGCTGATGGGATTGTTCTGTGGATGGGCTGGGCTGGCACCACTTTGCACTCTGTTTACAGGGGGCTAAAGGATCCTGCCAGGTGCCAATTATGTGAGATGGAAGTGAAAGGAGGTAGAGGAGGAGGAAGAGAAGGAGGGGGAACAAGGAGGAGGAGGAGGAGGAGGAGGAGGAGGAGGTGGAGGAGGAGGAGGAGAAGAGGAGGAGGAGGAGGAGAAGAAGAAGAAGAAGAAGAAGAAGAAGAAGAAGAAGGAGAGGAAGAAGAAGAAGAAGAAGAGGAAGAGGAGGAGAAGGAGGAGAAGAGGAGGAGGAGGTGAAGAAGAAGAGGAAGAAAAAGAAGAGGAGGAGGACAAACCCCTTCAATCTAGATTAGACTCTGGTTCATATTTCTGCAAAAGGGCAACTATGTGGAAGAGACAGTGTAGGCTTGTTATGGGTTTTCAGATCTAGATTGAGCAGAATTATAAAATCATAAGGCTTAAATTTTAGGATTCAATCATTTCCTTGCACGCTTCCCTGGAAAATCATCTTCTTCAAGCAGAGGATTCTGTTTATTTCTTAGCACCGGGGCGTTAAAAAGGGGGGGAAATAAATCTTTCTTTTTGCACATGTAGTGCTACTGCTTTATCGTTCCGTTGCTAAGTTGTGTCTGATTGTTCATGACCCCCGTGGACCCTATCACACACTAAGGCTCCCACTCTCCTCCATTGCCTCCCAGAGTTTGGCCAAGTCCATGTTCATTGCGTCCGTGTCTCTTCTCTAACCATCTTATCCTCTGCCATTCCCTTTCTCCTTCTGCCTTCCATCCTTCTCAACATCTTTTATTATTTATTTATTATTTATTATTTCAATTTATAAACCGCCCTTCTCCTTGCGGACTCAGGGCGGTGAACAGCCAAGGAGTCCTCTCTTCTCATTGGGTGGCCAAAGGATTAGAGCTTTAGCTTCAGGATCTGTCCTTCCAAAGAACAGCCGGGGTTGATTTCCTTTAGGATGGACCAATTCGGTCTCCTCGCAGTCCAACAGACTAGTCTCAACAGTCTTCTCCAGCACCACAATTTGAAAGCATCAATTCTTCATCGCTCAATCTTCCTTCTTGTCCAACTCTCACAGTCCATTTTGAAAGAGTTTCTTGACTCCTGATGAACAACGAAGAAAGAGAAAAAACTTAATTTTTGTTCTTGTTCCATCGCTAAAGAATGTCAAACTCGTAGCAACCCCATGGACCACAGCATGCCTGCCTCCCCCTGGGAGTGACAACCAGTCAAAATACTCTTTCTGGGCCCCAGGAAGTTCAAAGCCAGAGAGGGCATAAAACCCAGGAACTCGCAGCATCTCCGCCCTTTTCTGTTCAGGAACTCAAGCCATGTGACCCTGTCCACCATTAAACCATCTTTCCAAGAAGTCTCCATGTTTCCAGTGTCTTTTTCCCCACTTGGAGCTGAACCCAGAAGGATATTTCTTCTTACAATATTATTATGATGTTATGATCCGTGGCTAGCTGACAATTGCAGCATGTGCAAAGTAAAAAATAAAATAAAAATAAAATAAAACCTTTAAAGAATTCAAACTCATTCTGGGCTAAGATTAAGAAATGATTAGAAAAAATAATAGAGCAACCTATGGATGGAAAACCAGAGGCATTCTTATTAGGAATATTTACAGAAAAATACACCAAAGAAATAAAATATTTGATTTTACATATTATAACAGCTGCATGCACATCATACGCACAAAATTGGAAAAGAGAAAACATACCAAGAGAAGAAGAATTCATTAAAAAAAAACCCTAGAATGTGCCGAGATGGACAAATTAACAAAAGAGTTCAAAGAAAAGAAAGATAGGGAATATTATATAATCTGGAATGAATGGTATAAGTGGCTAGAAATAATGGATAATAAAAATAGGGGTGAGTCTGAAAATGGAAAGAACGCATATGATAATGTATAGAATGTATAAAATCAATAGGATAAGAAGTATAATGGCTTAGGACCTGGGTACTTGCGGGACCGCCTTCTGCCGCCAATAGCCTCCTACCGGCCAGTACGCTCGCACAGAGAGGGCCTCCTCCGGGTGCCGTCGGCCAGACAGTGTCGGCTGGCGACCCCCAGGGGGAGAGCCTTCTCTGTGGCGGCGCCCGCCCTATGGAATGACCTACCCCCGGAGATACGCAGGATTCCAGATCTCCGGACCTTTCGTCGGGCCCTTAAAACCCATTTATTCCATCTAGCTGGGCTAGCTTGACCCCATCCTCCGTTTTTAAATTTGAAATTGATTTTAAATTGGGTTGTTTTAATTCTTGGCCGAATAATATTTAATAATTTTTAATTGTTTTTAACTTTTGTATACCATGTTTTATTCTGGCTGTTCACCGCCCTGAATCCGCAAGGAGAAGGGCAGTTTATAAATTGAAATATATATATATATATATATAAATAAATAAATAAATAAATAAATAAATAAATAAATAAATAAATAAATAAATAAATAAAATAATGTAATTAAAAGAGACAGGGGCAAGAAGAAAATGAAATAGTATAAAAGGAATCGGGGGAGAATGTAAATATTAGAAGATGACCATCACGAAATAGCTGTAAAAAGAGAGCATTGGCGTATTCGAGTCTTTTCCCGTGTAAGATTGAGAGCACTTTGGCAACGTTTCAGCAGAATCTCATCTGCCATCATCAGGCTTGTGCAAGGGATCTTTTGCAGCAACTGCTGTTACATATATGTGTGTGTGTGTGTGTATGTTTGGTGTTTGGTGTTTGTCATATTGTGTTATAATAAAAATTTTAAGAAAGAAAGAAAAGAAAAGAAAAGAAAAGAAAAGAAAAGAAAAGAAAAGAAAGAAAGAAAGAAAGAAAGAAAGAAAGAAAGAAAGAAAGAAAGAAAGAAAAAGAATTCAAACTTTTGCAGACACTGGGCCCGTCCGTGTGCTATTGTCCCCCATTCAGGGGACCGTCTCCCCCCCACCCCACCCCACCCCGCCTTTTCAAAAACCCTGGGTTATCATCCCGACATTAAAGCCATCCTGTTAGCATTGCCTGCAGGAGGTCAGGATGGACCTGGGGTCTTGGGGGTGGGGGGGAATGAGGTTCTTTTGAAGCTGGACAAAGTGGGGGAACAAAGAAAAGTTTTGAGTGGCTAATCTTTCAACAAACAGACAGACTAGGGAAGGAAAGGCCAGTTCGGAGAAGGCAGGGATGGGTGTACCCTCTGCAGGAAATTCCTACAACCCCCTTTAAACCTGGCTACTGAATTTGCCTCCAGGCGTTGTGGGCATTCCATCCCTGGAAGTTTTTAAGAAGAGATTGGACAACTGCTTGTCTGACATGGACTGCTTGAGTAAGGAGGAGGGGTTGGATTAGAAGACCTCTAAGGTCCCTTCCAGCTCTGTTACTCTGCTGCAACAGTTGTAAATATGAGGACCAAGTTTGTAAGTCATCTTTTTTTCCCCAGTGGCATTGTAGCTTTGTACGGTCACTAAACAAATAGTTGGTTGTTAAGCGTTACCTATAGTAACCATCTAAATGTTTATGGAGATTCTCAGCCATCAGGTGATGGCTGGATGGCTGAGAATCCTCTTTTTTTCAAGAGGCCAACCGGACTTTCTTGTTTCATGTTGTTTTTTCTTTGAAGACGTTTTGCTTCTCGTCCAAGAAGCTTCTTCAGCTCTGACTGGATGGTGGGGAATTGGAATCCAATCAGAGCTGAGGAAGCTTCTTGGACGACAAGCAAAACGTCTTCAAAGAAAAAACCCAGAAAGTCCAGTTGCCTCGTGGGGGGGGGGAAAAAGCACCTTTGCGACGTGAGCTTCTCATGGTCGGCCCCCCAATTAGGGGATACATGAAAAGAGAAGCCACTGAGCTTGAGATGGTCTTACTTTGTACACACTCAGACACTTGAAGGATGGCAGCTCTTGTAGCATCAGATGGCGTCTTTTGGAAAATAAATCAGCTCAAACTGCCCAAGGAGCTGCTGATCCAGTTCTACAGAGGAAGTATTGAGTCTGTCATCTGCACCTCTATAACTGTCTGGTTTGGCTCTGCAACCCAACAAGACAGACACAGACTTCAGAGGATGATTAGAACTGCAGAAAAAACAATGGCTACCAACCTGCCTTCCACTGAGGACCAGTATGCTGCACGAGTCAAAAAGAGGGCTGTGAAAATATTTACAGACCCCTCACATCCTGGACATAAATTGTTTCAACTCCTACCCTCAAAACGACTGCACTGCACACCAGAACAACTAGACACAAGGACAGTTTTTCCCCCGAATGCCATCACTCTGCTAAACAATTAATTCCCACAACACTGTCAAATAATATACTAAGACTGTATTACTATTATTCTTCTCTTCCTTAGTGGTATCTATCTCTTCCCGCTTATTACCATAACCATGGTAATTGCTTGTATCTTTCAATTTACATTGTTTTTATATGTTTCCTAGTATGATTTGATAGCTTATTAGTAACCTTGAGTATTACTAAGCATCAGGGGTGGGTTCTAATTTGTTTTTACTACCGGTTCTGTGGGCGTGGCTTATTTTGTGGGCGTGGCTTGATGGTCATGTGACAATTATTTAGGATTTAGCAGAGGTACTGGTCTACCAGGCTTTTAACTGCTTGCAGAGTTGTACCGATCTACCCATTTATTTTTGCAGGCACTGATCTACTCATGTATTTTTGCAGGCACTGGTCTACCCATTTATTTTTGCAGGCACCGGTCTACCCATTTGTTTTCTTTTAATACTGATCAGCTGTAGGGCAGCCCTTTGAAGCCCTGTGCAAGAGTTTAAACAGCTTTTTTTTCCCTCTAGCCATCAGCTGGGACTCAGGAGGCAGCAATAGATTGGGGATGGGGCCAAATAAAAGGTAAGAATAACATGGGGGGTGGGGGGGGCACAGGGGCAGGGGGGTCAGAACTGGTTCGGTGACGTCATATCGTCACCGCTACCAGCTCAGGAGAACCAGGCTGAACCGGGAGGAACCCACCACTGCTAAGCATTGTATCTTTTTATTCTCGATGAATGTATTTTATTCTCCTTATGTACACTGAGAGCCTATGCATCAAAGACAAATTCCTTGTGTGTCCAATCACACTTGGCCAATATTCTATTCTATTCTATTCTATTCTATTCTATTCTATTCTATTCTATTCTATTCTATTCTATTCTATTCCATTCCATTCCATTCCATTCCACCCCACCCCACCCCACCCCACCCCACCCCACCCCACTCCACTCCACTCCATTCCATTCCATTCTATTCTATTCTATTCTATTCTATTCTATTCTATTCTATTCTATTCTCTGTTTTTAATGCATGCGTTCCTTTTAAAGAGCATTGGGTATGCTGTTCGTAGCTTGTCTTCGTCTTCTTGTGAACCTCTTGAGCTCCTCCAGAAGCCGAGAACTGAAATAAATGAACCCAATAAAAGATGGCGGCAAGCGGTTAGATCTTTAGCCCGCCTAGGCTAAAGGTTTGCACACTCCGCCTGGGTGTGTAAGCGGAGACAAGCTGGGCGAAGAAATGGGATTCTTTCTCACCACTGTGCGAAACCTGCCACAAATATTTGCTTCCATCCATCCATCTCCTGACCTCCTTGTGTGGCTGGTCTCCCTCCCGGGGAGGTGATGCTAGTGAGGCCTGGCTTTTCAAACACCCTTCCCGCTGGGATATATAGCCGGTGTCATTAAATCTTCCCTTTCTAATGCATTCAATAATCCTTATGCCAAACATGCTTTCTCCTCCCTTTCCTGGGTTACCAGCACAGGGCTTAGAGAAGTTGCAAAGATGATGAGGAAACAGCTGGCTCCTTTGATCTCCTCTGAACCTGGAAGCTGGGTCTCGTGTGGCCAAATCAGGGCATAGCACTGGAGGATGAAGAGGAAGGGGGGAAAGGCATTTTTACAATGTTATACTATACTATTTTACAGTGGTGGATTTCAAATTTTTTTACTACCGGTTCTGTGGGCATGGCTTGGTGGGCGTGGCATGGCTTGGTGGGCGTGGCTTGGTGGGCATGGCAGGGGAAGGATACTGCAAAATCTCCATTCCCTCCCCAATCCAGGCGAAGGTTACTGCAAAATTCCCATTTCCTCCCGATCAGCTGGGACTCGGGAGGCAGAGAATAGATGGGGGCGAGGCCAGTCAGAACTTTTACTACCGATTCTCTGAACTACTCAAAATTTCCACTACCAGTTCACTAGAACTGGTCAGAACCTGCTGAAACCCACCTCTGCTATATTACTATGCTAATGTTATACAGCATACTAAAAAGCAGAAAGCAGAGACATCACCCTGCCAACAAAAGTGAGTATAGTCAAGGCCGTGGTTTTCCCAGTTGCAATGGATGGCTGTGAAAGTTGGACCATAAGGAAGGCTGAGCGCCAAAGAATTGAGGCCTTTGAACTCTGGTGCTGGAGAAGACTCCTACGAGTCCCTTGGACTGCAAGGCGATCCAAACAGTCAGTCCTAGAGGAGATCAACCCTGACTGCTCTTTAGAAGACCAGATCCTGAAGATGAAACTCAAATACTTTGGCCACCTAATGAGAAGGAAGGACTCCCTGGAGAAGAGCCTAATGCTGGGAACGATGGAGGGCAAAAGAAGAAGGGGATGACAGGGAACGAGGTGGCTGGATGGAGTCACTGAAGCAGTTGACGTGAGCTTAAATGGACTCCAGAGGTTGGTAGAGGACAGGAAGGCTTGGAGGAACGTTGTCCATGGAGTCGCAAAGGGTTGGACACAACTTCACAACTAACAACAACAACCTGAATGTTAAAACTGCCACCTTGTCCGGTCACCTAAAAATGCCACCTCGAATCCAGCAATCTTGCAAGTTGCATGTCAAAGAAGCCATTTGTCTCAGGCTAAGGATTGCACTCTGAGCATAAGAGAAGACAAGCCTCGGTCTAAGAAATGATTTACATGCGCACATCCTGTTGATTATTTGCTTTTGGGGGAAGTTGTTGGGTGAATAACGGTTCAGAAATGGTAATGGGTTGTCTGCAATAGTTTGTTTGTGGAAAAAAGTGGCTAAGGTTTAGCCAATTCATGGTTTACATTAGCGATGATCAACGTTTCGGAGGGTGCAGAAAATATACTTTTCACTGATCTGACGTCAGTTGTTTAATTTTTGGAAAACCCAGCGCGGCCTTATAAAAATTCCTAGCAGCAGGCAGGATCCAAAAAAAAAAAAAAAAAAAAAAAGACATATTCTGACTTTTCTCTGATAGGAGGGAATTCCCTTTTGAAGCCCTGGCTGGCTCAGTACTGTTGGGGTTAAGAAACTGTGCAATTGTTGGCTTAAATTACATATAATGCCATGAAATGGCTAACAAAGCAGTTAAAACGGTGATATATGGATTTTGTGCTTGAGGTTGAGGGGGGGGGGAATGGAACGTTGACTTTGAGTTTCAATGTTTGTATAGCAATGGCTAGTATATATTATTATGAAAACATAAAAAGCTGTGGCTGGTTGTTATTGCCTTATTCTACTGTGTGAAAAAACATCAGAAGTCAGTGCTTTTCTTTCTTTTTCCTCTTTTCCCCTACAACTTTTCCTCTTCCCTTTTTCTTCCCTGGCTTTCCTTTCATTGTTCTTTGTATTTGATCTTTTGATCAATTAATAAAAAAATTAAAAATCAGGGAAATAACCCAAATGAAGCCCTATTACCAGTTTACTTACGCCAAATAAATGATTTTCTATGAACGATATAGGAGGACTGAGCATGTTCGAAAGTTTTAATGGCAAGGGAGCCTTGTTTTAAGCTACTTCCGATCTGAACGAAGACAATTTGGCCTTCAGACCACAGAATTGAGTGTTGGAATGCTGTAGAATCTCCTATTTTGTTCATTTATTCATACAGTAGTCCTTGACTTACAACCAGGATCGAACCCAAAATTTTTATTGCTAGGCAAGACAATCGTTAAATTAATTTTGCCCCATTTTATGACCTTTCTTGCCACCGTTGTTAAGTGAATCACTGCAGTTGTTCAGTTAGCAACGTGGTTGTTAAGTGACTCTGGCTTCCCCACTGACTTTGCTTGTCGGAAGGTCATCAAAAGGGAGCACAGGACCCCCGGGACCCTGCAGCCGTCGTAAAGAGCTGCCAAAATTCACATGCCAATAGCTGCCATGTGAATTTTGATCACATGAGCATAAGGATGCTGCAACGGTCATGAGTGTGGAATATGGTCATAAGTAACTTTTTTCAGTGCTAACTTCAAACAGTAACTAAATGAACTGTTATAAGTTGAGGACTATCTATCTATATATATATAGATATAAACATAGAGATAGATAGATAGATAGACAGACAGACAGACAGACAGACAGACAGACAGACAGACAGGATGGATGAATGGATGGATTGGATGGATGGATCAATGGATGAATAGATAGATAGATAGACAGACAGATAGACAGACAGACAGATACGATGGATGGATTGGATGGATGGATCAATGGATGAATAGATAGATAGATAGAAAGACAGACAGACACAGTGGATGAATGGATGGATTGGATGGATGGATGGATCAATGGATGAATAGATAGATAGATAGACAGACAGACAGACAGACAGACAGATACAGTGGATGAATGGATGGATTGGATGGATGGATGAATGGATCAATGGATGAATAGATAGATAGATAGATAGATAGATAGATAGATAGATAGATAGATAGATACATAGATACATAGATACGATGGATGAATAGATGGATTGGATGGATGGATGGATGGATGGATGGATGGATGGATGGATAGATAGATAGATAGATAGTTAAATGATGGGTGGATAGGTAGATGGGTGGATGGGTAGATGGATGGATAAATAGAAAGATAGATGATAGATGGAGAGATAGATAGAAAGATAGATGATAGATAGATGGATAGATAGATAGATGGGTAGATGGGTAGATGGACTGGATGGGTGGATGGATGGATGGATGGATGGATGGATGGATGGATGGATGGATGGATGGATGGATAGATAGATAGGCAGGCGGGCGGGCAGCAGGCAGGCAGGCAGGCAGACAGAAATGATAGAAAGAGAGAGATGATAGATAGATGATAGTAGATAGATTGATATAGGGAGAGACAAACAGACAGAGACATATATACATATAACTAAAGGCAGACAAATATATAGATATATATAGATATAAACATAGACACACACACATATATATATGCATATGTATACACATACATGTTATACATACACATATACATATACATATACATATACATATACATATACATATACATATACATATACATATACATATGCATAGCAGACAATGGGAAAAAGCCATCAGGAATATTTGGGATGGGTGAGGGAGGCCAAATAAATCAAGTAGCGAATAAACAAGTTCATTCTCTGAGAATTCTAGCTCCGAATAAATGCCTTCTCGTCTGACATCCGACCCCACAACAATTGAAATGACTGTGCAGGAAATCCTATTGAGTAGCGCCAACCAAGCTAATCCGCCAATTGAGGACTCTTTAGCAGCCAGGAAAATCTCTTCTACATATGAAGGAGAAAGAAATCTCGCAAAGGCTTGATGGCTGGGACAAAAAGCTTCAAAATGTAAGCAGAAAAAGAAATTTCCCCCCCCCCCCACCACCTGGTGTAAAGTTATTGCAAGTTGGGCTCTTCAATCCTTCCACTGTAGTAGTAACCATGAGGTCGTAGTAGCTGTCTGTCAAGCTGTAACTTTCGTGATCTTCATAATGGATCTATTTTTCAGCCCCCACCTAAGCTGTCCCCAACTTGATTCAGTAATCAAATTACAGGTAGTCCTCGACTTACAACCTTTCATTTAGTGACCGTTCATAGTTACAATGGTACTAACTTATTATGGCCGTTTCTCATACTTACGACCGTTACAGCATCCCCATGGTCATGGGATCAAAATTCAAATGCGTGGCAACCAGCTCGTATTTATGACGGTTGCAGTGTCCGAACTTTGAAGGGTCACTAAGTGAACAGTTGTAAGTCGAGGATTAACTATAAGTATCTCTAGGAAAGTCTGGAATAATTTTCAACAGCTAAGTGAATGATCATAAATTGTGGACTAACAGTAAAAGCAATTTTAACCATCCTGTAGAGTTGATCTAAAGGTCGGCCGTTTAGTGGTTCAAATCCCTAGTGCCGCGTAACGGGGTGAGCTCCCGTTACTTGTCCCAACTTCTGCCAACCTAGCAGTTCGAAAGCACATAAAAAATGCAAGTAGAAAAATGGGGACCACCTTTGGTGGGAAGAGAACAGCGTTCCGTGCACCTTTGGCGTTGAGTCATGCCGGCCACATGACCACGGAGACGTCTTCGGACAGCGCTGGCTCTTCGGCTTTGAAACGGAGATGAGCACCGCCCCCTAGAGTCGGGAATGACTAGCACAGATGTGCAAGAGGAACCTTTACCTTTACCTTAATTTAATGAAAAGAAGGAATAAGGGTGACACAATAGCAGACATATCTTCCAATATTTGTGAGGCTGCCACAAAGAAGAGGGGGTCAACCGATTCTCCAAAGCACCCAAAGGGAGGAAAAGAAGCAATAACTAATTGCTAATAAACTAATCCAGGAGAGATCCTGGATATATTATTAGTTATTAGATAATAACTAATAAACTAATCCAGGAGAGATCCAACTTAAAACTAAGGAGAAATTTCCTGACGGTGAGAACAATCAACCAGTGGAACAGCTTGCCTCCAGAAATGGTAGGTACTCCATCACTGGAGGCTTTTAAGAAGAGATTGGGCAACCACCTGTCTGGAGTAGTATAAGGCAGTGATAGCAAACCTTTTCGGCACTCGCACGGAAACGTCACGTGAGTGCACGCACTTGTCATGGCTGCGCTCCAGAAAAGCTGAACTTCCGGGTTTTAGTACACATGTGCGGCCGACGATTAGCTGGCCAGCGCCCATGCGCAGAACAGTTTTCAGCACTGCCACACGGAGTGTTCTGGCGCGCATGCACCCCCGACAATCAGATGGCCGGCGCGCATGTTCACACTGGTTTTCGGCACTGCCGCGCGTACGAAGGACAGCTGATGGTTGGGCGCGCAGGTGTGCCGGAAACCCAGAAGACAAACAGGCAAGGCCGCCCGTGCCGGGTGACATGGCTTCACGTGCCACTTTGGGCACGCGTGCCATAGGTTCGCCATCATGCTTCAGCAAGGGGTTGGACTAGAAGACCTCTAAGGTCCCTTCCAAGTCTATTCTGTTCTTTTTTTTTTTAAATCACTAGCTCTTATCCTGTCTCAGTTGCCTCTTTACTCGGTCCCTGACAGTATCCTTAAGGAAATGGACGCCAAAACGAGCGGTGGAATTCCATTTTTTTTTTACCACCGGTTCTGTGGGCGTGGTGTGGCTTGGTGGGCGTAGTTTAGTCAGTGTGGCAGGGGAAGGAGACTGCAAAATCCCCATTCCCACCCCACTTCTGGGGGAAGGATATTGCAAAATCACCATTCCCTCCCCACTCCAGGGGAAGGATACTGCAAAATCCTCATTCCCTCCCCATTCCTGGGGGAAGGATATTGCAAAATCCCCATTCCCACCCCACTCTGGGGTCAGCCGGAGGTGGTATTTGCCGTTTCTCCAAACTACTCAAAATTTCCACTACTGATTCTCCAGAACCTGTCAAGACCTGCTGGATTTCACCCCTGGCCAAAACCCAACAGATCTGAGCGATGGTTGGGTGGGGAATTTGGGGAGCTGAAGTTCAGACATCTTAAAAATTGCCAAGATGGAGAAACGCTAGTTTTTGACCCATCTTGAACGCTGCATTTTGATCCTGTTGAAATAAGTAGGAAAAGCCTTTTTTATCAGCTAAAGTGCCATTAAAGATGACTTCAGCCACTCTTGCATCCGGGCTAAGGGATGAGGTGAAAATAATGTTCGGACATATAGCAGCAAAATGAGCTGGGAGCCATTTGTGCAACTATTTGGTGCAAGCGGCAACAACTCACCAAGCGGCAGGAGTTCAGGATCTATTTTTTTACAGAGTTAGGAAGAAAAAGGAAAAGTTCCCCTCCTCCTTTTAGTAGTCCTCAATTTACAACAATTCATTTAGTGACCGTTCAAAGTGATGGACTTATGACCGTTTTTTCACAATTACGACATTTGTAGCATCCCCACGATCACAGGATCAACATTCAGATGCTTGGCCACTGCTTCACATTTATGACCCTTCCTGTGTGCCAAAGTCATATCATCTCCTTTTTGAAACCCTTCTGACAAAGCAAAGCTAATGGGGAAGCCGGGTTCATTTAACAACCAAGTTACTAGTTTATCCGTCGCAGTGATTCGCTTAACAACCGTGGCAAGAAAGCTTCTAAAATCGGGCAAAACTCACTTTAACAAACGTCTCACTTAACAACAGGAATTTTGGGCTCAATTTTGGTCGTAACTTCAGGATTGCCTGTGTAGGAAGAGGGCTACCTTATTCCTCCCTGCCAGCCCAATCTTTCTTTTCTCAGCCTTTTATTTTTGCAATGTTTTTTTTAATTTAATTTAATTCAGAAAGTTAAAATGCAAGCTTCCCCCACCCCCCTTCCAAAAGAAGAGATAAATGAAAACCCCTTTTTTTTAAAACCCAGAAAAGAATCTGGAACTTTTTATCGAAGGCTATAAACAAAGACTGTAAGGTTTATTGTCTTTTAAACTTAACTTTGTGATGGGAACAAGAATCCTACGGATATAAAATAAATAACACCTCCCCAAATCTTGCTACAGAACACCTGGCATCTATCCCTCCTCCTTTTCTCTCTCTCTCCCTCTCTCTCTCTCTCTGTCCCTCTCTCTGTTTTACCCCATTATTTTACAGGAAGTTTCTTCATCATTCCAACACATTGCTCAGTCATGCTGGAGTGTTTTCATGCCGAAGATGAGGAAAATAATAAAGTCCATGTGTTATAGACAAAACACAGCTGGTTCACTCCCATGCTGACCAAGCCTGTTCCTGGGCCCCCTTCGCTCTCACCTCACTTCTGTTACCTTGCAAGTTGAGGCTTGACTGCACAAAAACTAGAAAATTTCCACTCCTCCAGTTAATATGGATGGATGCTTGGCATTCTCCAGTCTTCCCATCTCTCCTTCTCTTTGTTACTTTCCCTCCCTCTCTCTTTCTTTTTCTTTTCTTCCTTCCTTCCTTTCCCTTTTTTCTTTTTTCTTTCTCTTTTTCTCTTTGCTTCTTTCTCTCTGTATATTTCTCTCTCCCCCCATTTCTGTGTTTCCCTCTCTCTCTGCTTCTCACTCTGTTTCTTTCACCCTCTCTGTCTCCTTCTGTCTCTTTCTCTCTTTTTCTGTGTTTCTCTCTTGCTCTTTTGCTCTCTTTTCCATTCTGTCTGTTTTTTCTCTGTGTGTATTTCTCTCTGTGTGTGTTTCTCTCTCTCCATTTTTGTTTCTCTCTTTCCCACTCTGTGCTTCTCACTCTGTTTCTTTCACCCCCTCTGTCTCTTTCTGTGTCTTTCTCTCTTTTTCTCTCTATGTGTGTTTCTCTCTTGCTCTCTTTCCCACTCTGTTTTTTCTGTTGTTATTTTTTTTTAAATTAGATTTATATGCCGCCCTTCTCCGAAGACTCAGGGCAGCTTACAATGCGTTAAGCAGTAGCCTCCATACTTTTGTATATTTTATACAAAGTCAGCTTATTGCCCCCACAAACTGGGTCCTCAATTTACCCACCTTAGAAAGGATGGAAGGCTGAGTCGACCTTGAGCCTGGGGAGTTTCGAACTGGTATAATTGCAGGCAGCTGGATGTTAAATGCTGCCTTAGTAGGAGGCATTAGCCTCCTACGCCACTCAGGCTCTTTCTGAGTGTCTCTGTCTCTCTCTGTCTCTTTCTCTCTGTCTCTGTCTCTGTCTCTGTCTCTGTCTCTGTCTCTGTCTCTCTTTCCCTGTATGTGTGTGTTTCTCTCCATTTCTCTCCCTCCCCCCCCCATTTCCCAGAAAACATGTCCCATAGGAGAAAAAGGAAGAGGCCAGCTAAAATCAACCACATGTAAAACAGTTATGCATTTCTCCAGCAGAAGATGGTGAAGAGAGACCAATGTTTTCTCACTCAAGCCACACAGCCAGGAGTTCGATCCTGACCAGCTCAAGATGGACTCAGCCTTCCATCCTTCCGAGGTCGGTAAAAGGAGGATCCAAATTATTGGAGGCAAATATGCTGACTCTGTAAACTACTTACAGAGGGCTGTAAAACACTATGAAGCGGTATATAAGTCTAAGTGCTGTTGCTACATCATTTCAGGTCGCTCTAGGGCAGCTGCCCTGAACATTCAATATACTTCACCCACTTTGAAAGGAAGGGACAGCTGTAACTGCTCCCCAGAAAGTTTAGGAGTATTGTTCCATTGGCAACTACTAACTCTGTGTTGTCAGCTAAACTAGAAAGAGAGAGAAAAAAAGAGAGAGACAAAGAAATAAGCTTTGTTAAAGCTAACCAAGGCAGGGCACGTTGGGTGAATTCACCCACCAAGTCTGACCTGATTCAGCATGCTGTGTGAACCCAGCCATCACCTTAACATTTGTTTCATTCTAATTGCCAAGTCTCTACTCTTTCTTTTTCTTTCTTTCTTTCTTTCTTTCCTTTCTTTCTCTTTCTTTTTCTTTTCTCTCTTTCCTTTCCTTTTTCTCTTTCTTTCTTTCCTTTCTTTCTTTCATTCTTTCATTCTTTCTTTCTTCTTCTTCTTTTCATATTTCTTTTCATATTTCCTAATGTGATTCGATTGCTTATTTGTAACCTATAACTATCATTAAGTGTTGTACCTTATGATTCTTGACGAACGTATCTTTTCTTATATGTACACTGAGAGCGTATGCACCAAGACAAATTCCTTGTGTGTCCAATCACACTTGGCCAATAAAGAATTAGATTCGATTCTCCTCCTCCTCCTCCTCCGTTTTTGCTGAGAGTCTAACAAGGATCTTTCCTGCAGCCTCACCATCTCAGCCGCTCACTTCTCCCATGTTGTGTCCTATGTCACCATGGTGGCCTGACTGGAAGTGTCATCCTAAGTTTGTCAATTCCAGAAGCTTTAGATTCTAGAAACGGGATCTCCACATTTGGTTGGAAGCTTGCTGAAAAGCTGGCAACAGGCTAAAAGCAGACTAAAGCCTGTTATTAACATCCAGCTGTCTGCAATTACACCAGTTCGAATCTCGCCAGGCTCAAGGTTGACTCAGCCTTCCATCCTTTCTAAGGTAGGTAAATTGAGGACCCAGTTTGCGGGGGAAATAAGCTGACTTTGTATAAATATATAAAAGTATGAAGGCTATTGCTTAACGCATTGTAAGCCGCCCTGAGTCTTCGGAGAAGGGTGGCATATAAATCTAATTAAAAAACAAACAAACAAACAAACATGGTTTTCTGAATGTATCAGGGAGGATTTATCAGATATCAACCTCTGGGAATTCTTTCTAGTTTCAGAAGCTAAGCAGGGCCAGGACTGGTTAATATTTGCACGGGAGCTAGAAATTGCTAGGAAGCCACAGAATTCAGGTTATATATGAAAAAGGTGAACACAGAAAGATGATAAATGGCACAGAAATCAAGAGAACACAAAGGGGAAGTATTTTTTTCATATATCTTAAACATAAATTTACTTTATTTCAACTCTTGGAACAAAATTTATTTTCCAAATTTGCTCCTCTCTGAAGTCCTCCAGTCCAGTTCTCTTCTCCCAACCCTTAAAAAAAAAAGCTGATAATATAATTGGGAAAAGTACAGACAGAAATACAGGTAGTCCTCGCTTTATGACCACAATTGAGCTGCCCCCCCCAAATTCTGTTGCTAAGTAAGACCGTTCTTAAGTGAGCCTTGTCCCATTTTACGACTTTTCTCACCACCGTTGTCAAATGAATCACTGCCATTGTTAAATTGGTCACACAGTCACTAAGCTAATCGCTTCCCCATTGACGTTGCTGATCCGAAGGGCGCCAGAGGGGATCCCCGGACCCAGGGACACTGCAGACCGTCATAAATATGAGTCCAAATTTAGTTAATGTGGGCCCGCAGATGTTGCAACGGCCGTAAGATTGAAAAATGGTCCTAACCAAGTCATTTTTTTTCAATTTTGAACGGTCATTAAATGAACTGTTGTAAGTTGAGGACTACCTGTAGCCCACTTTTTGAAAAAGGTTCAAAACTGCCTTTGCTTCAGGCCGATCAAATCAATATCAAACGAGGAAGGACCTCGTGTAAGGGCTGCAGATCGGCCTCTATATTTTACATCTTTTCAGAAGTTTGCACAACCGTATCCACAGTTCTAAGATCATGGCATTCAGCCCTCTCAATTCCTGGCAAATAGGTGGGGAAGAAATGGAGGTAGTTATATATTTTATTTTCCTGGACTCCAAGATCACGGCAGATGGGGACTGCAGCCAAGAAATTAAAAGACGCTTGCTCCTGGGGAGGAAAGATATGGCAAATCTAGACAGCATACCAAAAAGCAGAGCTATCACCCTGCCAACAAAGGTACATATAGTCAAGGCTATGGTTTTTCCCAGTTGCATTGTATGGCTGTGAAAGTTGGACCACAAGGAAGGCTGAGCGCCAAAGAATTGAGGCCTTTGAACTCTGGTGTTGGAGAAGACTCCTGTGAGTCCCTTGGACTGCAAGGCGAACAAATCGGTCAGTCCTAGAGGAGATCAACTGTGACTGCTCTTTAGAAGGCCAGATCCTGAAGATGAAACTCAAATACTTTGGCCACCTAATGAGAAGGAAGGACTCCCTGGGAAGAGCCTAATTCTGAGAAAGATTAAGGGCAAAAGAAGAAAGGGACGGCAGAGAATGAAGTGGTTGGATGGAGTCACTGAAGCAGTCGCCATGAGCTTAAATGGACTCCAAGGGATGGTAGAGGACAGGAAGGCCTGGAGCAACATGGTCCATGGGGTCACGATGGGTTGGACACGACTTCACAACAACAACTATCCTACAGTTGCTCTTTGATGTTCCAGACAGAACACCAAACTTCGGTCACCATCCTCAACCTCAGGTTGCATCTCAAGAGGGAAGCTTCCAGGCAAGGCAAGCAGATCCTCTGTCTGCACCCAATCCTAAAGGCCAACAAACATTTGGGGCCCACCTGCCAATTTCAGAAGGGCGAAAGGGCAGTGCTAGGGTTCCGTGCGCTCTGCAGATGTGATGGATTATTACAACGTCCATCATCCCCCAACCCAATTCTCTTGGGGAAAGCTGTATATTAGGTCAATGCAGGGAGACAGAAGGCTACAGATTTGGGACACCCCAGTTTGGAACTGGGAGCCGGACTGGGAGAGGAAACAGGATTGCTGAGGGTTCATGATCATACGGAGTTATATCAGAATGCGGGATTAGCAGCCTGATTTCATACATTACTTTGATGCCCAGGTGGTGGTGGGGATCCTTACAAAGGAACCCCCCCTTCTGGAGGAATGGGCAATTTATTCAGTAGGCGCTGGAAAGGGGGAGATAAGCCCCCACTTTCCGGTGGGACCCAAACTTTTCATTTTAGCAAAGGTGGGGTGGGTGGCATGGTATAGGAAGCATGAGGGGTGGGAGAAACGGGGGTCTCCCTGGTCCATTTTAAACACTTTTTTAAACGGCTTGGAATAAAGTGCTTTTTGGGGGGTGCAAACTGGGCAATCAGGGGTGGGGTCTCCAAAAATATTACAGGAAGGCTCTCTCATCACATCTATGTCTCTAGGGGCACCACGGCTTTCCCTCCGGGCCGGCTTGGGGGTCGGTGGCGAGGATCTGGGGGGTGAAGGGAAGGCGGAGAGGGGTGGGTCGCCAGGCCAGCTGTTTGGCAGGGGGGTGGGGAGCGAAGGAAAGCCACAGAAGGACGTTTGGGGTTGTGGAGGGGGCTTCTTTCTCCCGCCCCTTCCCACCCTAGGCTCTGATGGGGACCCTCGGGGTCCCCCTGCATGGGCTTCCTCCGCTGGGGGGTGGGAAGGGGCGGAAGCGGCGGGAGGGGCTCCCCGACCTCCCTCTTCTCCATCCCTCCAGCGTACAGACAGCTCCCCCCCTACCCACGCCCGCCCCCCGCGGCGGTGTTAAGCACCCCCCCTCCCCACCCCCGCTGGGGCTGTGATCTGCAATCCATCCTCGCCTTTGTGTGCTCAAGAAATCGCCCTCCGTTCGGCTCAGCCGATGCCGGGAGCCTATAAAACCCCGACGGGGTCCGGGGCTGGTCCAGAGGGGGCGGTGATTCGCTCCGGGATCCGCGATCGCCTGCACCGCGATGAGCTTCTTGGGCGCACAGCTGGTGCCGCCGCCGCTGCCTCCGCTGTTGCTGCTGCTTCTGCAGCCCTTCGCCCTCGCGTGGCCGGGCCCGGGGTCGCCCGTGGGACCCGCCAAGACCCT
The DNA here is from genome assembly GCA_030761175.1 of Masticophis lateralis. Classification (NCBI taxonomy): domain Eukaryota; kingdom Metazoa; phylum Chordata; class Lepidosauria; order Squamata; family Colubridae; genus Masticophis; species Masticophis lateralis. The sequence goes on along the minus strand of JAUDYJ010000005.1, from coordinate 7,882,028 downwards.
CCTGCTCATCCAGCCCGAGTCGACGGAGCCGCTGCCTTCCAAGGGCGCGCAAGGTAGGGCTGCCTCGAGTTTCTTCCTTCTTCGCGGACGCCCCGGATTGCAGGAGAATAACAAAAGAGTTTGGAAGGGACCTCGGGAGGTCTTCTAGTCCACCCCCGCTGGTCAGAGAAGAATGCCTGTCCGACGTCAATCCCTTTTTTTTGTCTTTTTCCCTTTCTTCTCTCCCCTTCTCCCCCCTTTCCTTCCCTGTTTCTCCTCCAATTACTTTTGCATTTTTTTGCGTTTTATTTTATCAACTAATCAACGCTTTAAACAGAAAAAAAAAAAGAAGAGAAAGGAATAAAAGATAGAACGACAAGAGTTAGAAAGGACCTTGGAGGTTTTTCTACCCCCTGGTCAGACAAGAAACCCTATATACCATTCCAGACAAATAGTTCTCCAACCTCTTCTTAAAAACTTCCAGTGTTGGAGCATTCACCACTTCTGGGGGCAAGTCGTTCCGCTGGTGAATTGCTCTCGCTGTCAGGACATTTCTCCTTCGTTCTAGGCTGGATCTCGGTTTGGATCAGTTTCCATCTATTGCACCTGGTCCTGCCTTCAGGTGTGACAGCAAAGATAAAAGGAGGGGTGGGGGAAGATTTGGCCTCTACAAATCTTGATCTCAGGGAATTTCTTCTTAGTTCTAAGTTGCTTCTCTCCTTGATTGGTTGCTATCCGTGGCTTCTGGTCCAGCCTTCAGATGCTTTTGGAGAATAGCTTGCCCCCCCCTCTTTTTGATGGCACCCCCCCCCCCCCAAGTATGGAAGGGTGCTATCGTGTCCCCCAGGGGAGACGGTCTCCTCCCAGGGCGGATCCGGGCCTCTCTCTTGGCGAGTCTGGCGGGACCCGAACCGTTTCCAGCTGGCTTCAACGGCCCTTGAGCGCATTCCCGGTCGCTGCGCTCGATCAGTTCCGTAGCCACGTCCGGGGAGGAGGGGAAGAGCGGACCCGTGGGGGAATTTGGGGGGTCACCCGCCTCTCTTCAGGACCCCACTGGCCCTTGGAGCCCCGCCAATCTCGGTGGGGTGGTTATTTATGGTTCGGTGGTCGCGGAAGCGCGGTGCGTGCGTTGGAAGGGCGAGATCTCAGTAACAGTAGAGTTGAAGGGGACCTTGGAGGTCATCTAGTCCAACCCGCTGCTCACTCAGGAGATCTGTAGTAGGGAACCGCGAGAGCTGGGAACGTCCCGGGAGGCAGTGATGGGGGGAGGGGGGCGCCGGAGTGCGGGCGGGAACGGTGGGGGCAAACCTGTGGCCGTCGGATGCAATATTGGAGGGGCTGTCAGCTATTCTCCAAAGCACCGGGAGGCAGGACAAGAAATAAAGGGTAGACGATCACTAAAGAGAGATCCATCCAACCTAGAAATAAGGGGTGGGGGGGCGGGAATTCCTGGACAGTTCGTATATTTTAATCAGTGGAACGACCTGCCACCAGAAGTTGTGGCTGCTCCAAACACTGGAGGCTTTTAAAATAGAGATTGGACCACCGTTTAAATATCTGAGATGTATAAGGGTTTCCTGCTTGAACGGGGTTGGACTAGAGGACCTTCAAGACCCCTTCCAACTCTTGCTATTCTGTATGCTGCTCGGCAGCGCGAGCCTCTCCCGGCCTTTCCCACCCGACGGCGTGTTTCTGAACGTGTGAAGAACTCCAAGGAGGCTCAGCCGCACCTTCCGAGTTCTGTTAGAGCTGCCGTTTAGGGGGAAAGGGACTCCCCAGGCGACGGTGGGACAGATTTTTGGAATTAAAGCGGCGTTGGGGGGGGGGGGGAGAGATGGACATAGGTCCCCTTTCTTCGGTCGTTAAAATCACGTAGGTGAATACAGGTCCTCCTTCGTTTTGGTCTCATTCCCCACTTGCTTGTCTTGGGTATTCACACGTGTCAATTATTTAGTTTCTTATTTGTTTGCTTCGTTCGTCGGAATGATTCTTTATAATGTCACGTGTATCCAGAAGTGAGCGCGCTCCGGCTGCAGAGATTTAACCTGTTAAATTCGCACTACTTTTTTTCTGGGTTTACATCATCTGCTTCATCCTAGACCAGGGCAGGAGTCTCCAGCCTTGGCCACTTTAAACCTGGCTGACTTCAACTCCCAGAATTCTCTTTGCTGGCTGGGGAATTCTGGGAGTTGAAGTCCGCCAGGCTTAAAGGGGCCAAGATTGGAGACCTCTGTCCCAGACTAAATGGGCCAGTTTCACACTGCATTCTTTGCACATTACATAAATTAAAGTCGTTTAGATAAATGCAGCAATGGCTAAGCCTTTAGCTGGTCTGCATAAGTGTGTTGTAGGAATGTATTATAGCTAGTCAGTGTCTCCAAATATTGGTGGCCTTGGATCAAGCATCTTTTGTCCATTTGCTTAAATTCCAATTCTAGCAAGGATTTTTTTAAAAAAAATTTGATTTATATGCTGCCCTTCTCCGGAGACTCAGGACGGCTTACAATGCGTTAAGCAATAGCCTTCATACTTTTGTATATATTTATACAAAGTCAGTTTATTGCCCCCACAAACTGGGTCCTCAATTTACCCACCTTAGAAAGAATGGAAGGCTGAGTCAACCTTGAGCCTGGCTAGGATTGAACTCGCAGAAATTGCAGGCAGCTGGATCTTAATTGCTGCCTTTAGTAGGAGGAATTAGCCCCCTACGCTACTCAGGCTCTTTCTCTTTCTCTTTTTTTTTTTTAAAAAAAACAACATTCTCTTTATGGACCAAATCTTTTTTTTTTTTTTTATCTTTGCTGTCACATCTGAAGGCAGGACAAGAAGTAAAGATGGAAACTTATCAAAGAGAGATCTAGAACTAAGGAGACATTTCCTAACAACGAGAACAATGAATCAGTAGAATGGTTTGCCTCAAACCATTAAAAACCTCACTGGAGGTTTTTAAGAAGAGATTGGTCTGAAATGGTATAGGCCAGGGGTCTGCAACCTTAAACACTCAAAGAGCCATTTGAACCTGTTTCCCACAGAAAAGAAAACACCGGGAGCCACAAAATCCATCCCATGCCCGACTATTTCTTGAGCGACCACAAAACTAGCATATGTAGTTGAATTAAACATTCTTGTTTTTCTTCTGAAACTTTTCTTTTCTTGGATTTATCCATGGTTGGCCTACCGGGGGTTGAAAAGCTCAATAAATCATGTGCCGGCAGGTGTCGCACATTGCCAGTTGTGACGCATATTTTGAATGACAAGGAGCCGCAGCAGAGGGGTGAAAGAGCCACATACGGCTCCAGAGCCGCAGGTTGCCGACCCCTGGTATAGGCCAGGGTTTCTCGCTTGAGCAAGGGCCTGGACTAAAAGACCCCTAAGGTCCCTTCCAACTCTGTTTTCTATTATATTTTAACTTTGACAGTAATAACCAGGTTGAAGGGGAAATTCTGATTCAAAGGAATGCTGGGGGTGGTGGTGGCAGGGAGATAAAAGAGTAGGGGGCTGTAGGATATGATGATTTGGATCAGCTGAGACCTTGGCCTTAAATGGACATGGAGGAGAGGGGCAAGATTGGGATAAGAATAAAGTAGCAAGCAAGCTGTTTCCTTTCAGTTTGGAACTATTGGGATGGGATGGGAATGGTGTAAGAGTGTGTGGGAAGGACCTTGAAGGGGAGAGGATAAAGGCCCATAGTCTAGGCCAGGGGTGTCAAACTCAAGGTCCGGGGGCCGGATCCAGCTTGCAGGGTGCTTAGTTCTGGCCTGCAGGGTCACCCTAGAAAAACAGCAAAGGATCGGCCAGTGATGCTTCTGCCAGCGAAAACGGAGCTCAGGAGCCCATTTTCACTGGGAGCGTTCGAGCCACCACAGGCGTCCCCGATATGAGTGACGTCAAGCTGGCCATGCCACCCCGCGAGGTCAAACACAATACCGATGTGGCCCTCAATGAAATCAACTTTGATACCAATGTTCTAGAACAGAGGTCTTCGAACTTGGCAGCTTTAAGACTTGTGGACTTCAACTCCCAGAATTCTCCAGCTGGCTGGAGAATTCTGGGAGTTGAAGTCCACAAGTCTTAAAGCTGCCAAGTTCGAAGACCTCTGTTCTAGGCAATGGTATGATAAGCAGCAACTCACTCCACAGATGAGGAAAAAAAACATGGCAGCCAGTTCAATGCACAGTTTTCTGAAGCAGCTGACTGGGGAATTCTGGGAGTTGAAGTCCACAAGTCTTAAAGCTGCCAAGTTTGAAGACTTCTGTTCTAGGCCAGTGTTTCCCAACCTTGGCTATTTTAAGGTGCATGGACTTCAACTCCCAGAATTCCCCAGACAGTATGGCTGGTTGAGGAATGCTGGGAGTTGAAGCCCATACATCTTCAAAGGGTCAAGTTTGGGAAACACTGTTCTAGGCAATGGTATGATAAGCAGCAACTCACTCCACAGATGAGGAAAAAAAACATGGCAGCCAGTTCAATGCACGGTTTTCTGAAGCAGCTGACTGGGGAATTCTGGGAGTTGAAGTCCACCAGGGTTAAACTTGCCAAGGTTGGAGACCCCTGTTCTGGAGCATTCAAAATTCCTTTTTCTTTGCAGGATGTTCTTTCGGTGGCCGGTTCTACACCTTGGAGGATACCTGGCATCCCGATTTAGGGGAACCCTTTGGCATTATGCACTGTGTGGTGTGCACCTGTGAACCAGTAAGTGTCATTGAAGACCCAGTTTAAAAGGCAGGTGCGGTTGAATTGGCCAGATTTCCCAGGTTTTTGGGAAATGAGGGATCCTGATACAAGCAGTCCTTGACTTACAATAGTTTGTTTAGTGACCATTTAGAAGTTACAACGCCACGGGAAAAAAGTTGACTGATGATCAATTTTTTATACTTATGACCTTTGCAGCATCCCCATGGCCATTTGATTTACATTCGGATGCTTGACAATTGGTTCGTGTTTTTGTTAAACAGTTTATTTATACATTTTCAGTTTACATACGTAAGTGCTTTGTGAACAGCATATTGTCTGAATCCATTTGCTTACACAATAATACTTTCCCGGCTCCTAATTTCTACCTCTATTATCCAACCATTTATAAAACAAGTCTCATGTTCAAAAATATTCAGTTTCTTCTTTTTCTTATATTTTTAATGTCAATCTGTCCATTTCTGCACAATCTAATTTTTTTTTTTAAATTACATCTTCTTCCGTAGGAGTTTCCTCATTTTTCCAGTACGGTGGAAAAACAATTCTTGCAGCTGTCAAGACATGTAATATTAAATACAGTAGCGGCCAAAATTGTGGAAACCTTTTGGAAAAAGTACCGTATCTTCCAGCATTTAAGACGACTTTCTAACACACAAAAATCTTCTCAAAAGTCGGGGGTCGTCTTATACGCCGGGTGTCGGTCTCCTGTAACCAGGCAGACCAGTCCGAAAGGCTTTGACGAGCCTTAAATGGCTCTAAGGAGCCAAGCTGAAATGCCTGCTGAGTTGCCGTTAATCAGCTGAGTTACACGCAAGCCCCGTGTAAAAGGGAAAAAACTTTCCTTTTACACAAGGCTGGCCATCCCAGCTGAGTTGCCTGATCACCAGAGCTTGGATGGCCAAGCCCCGTTTAAAAGGGAAAAACTTTCCTTTTATACAATGCTGGCCACCCCAGCTGCTAATTTTTGCCTGCTAATTGATACGTAGCAAAAATCCCCCCCCTCCAGCTTGCTTACCTTAGCTGCTAGCCGCAATGCTTGCCTTGCCTTGCCTGTAATCCATTGCATCAGTAAGCAACTAAATCTCCCTGCCTGCAATCAAGCAGGCAGGGAGTTGTGGACTTCAACTCCCAGAATTACTCAGCCAGCAAAGCAAAGCTGGCTGAGGAATTCTGGGAGTTGAAGTCTACAAGTCTTAAAGTTGCCAAGGTTGGAGACCCTTATTCTATTGGGTAAGTTTTTTTTCCCCTTTGGGAGCTTTAAAAAAAATAGTTATTTGTGGGGTTTTTTAGTTGTTCTTTTTTAGACCTAGCCATTTAAAGGCTAGGTCTAAGTTTTAGGTTAGGAAGTTTTAAATTTAACTTTCATATAAAAATAAAAAAAATAAAAATAAAAATAAATAAAATAATAAAATTTGTGCAGCTTTCTGAGATTTAGTGTGTTTCTGTAGAGTTTCACTCTAACTACACAAACACACAAAATCTCACAAAGCTATATGTGGAATTTTGTGTGTGTAAAGTGTGAAAGTTGTTTTTTTTGGGCTTTTTGTGGCTGTGTGAGGTTCCTGCTTGTTGCAGGGGCCATTTTGGGTCTAGCACAGCTGCTTTTACATTGTGGGTGAGTCAGTTGATGTTTTTTAATTTTTATTTGGTGTGCGTTGGAAGAGGGGTCGTCTTATACAGCAAGTATAGCCCAAACCCTATATTTTTACAGGAAAAGTCAGGGGTCGTCTTATACGCCCAGTCGTCTTATACGCCGGAAAATACGGTATATTTTTTAAAAAAACTAGCTAATAACACCACTTTTTTTTTTAGAAGTACCATAAAATTATATATCAACGGAAATATAATTTAATCAAGAATTAATGCAATACTTTTTGGAATAACAGTTACAGTATAAAGAAGAAAAGTGAAGCACGTAGAACACACGAGATATACAAAAATTATCACCATAGAAAAACCGAGATATTTTGGGAGTTGAAGTCCACAAGTCTTAAAGCTGCCAAGTTTGAAGACCTCTGTTCTAGTCAATGGTATAAGCCAAAAATGATCACCACGTCAGTTAATACTTCATTGGATAACCTTTAGCCTGAATTACGGCCTTACAACGTCTTCCCGTGGAGTGAACCAAATCTTTTAGTTCTGCAGCTGTGATAATGTGAAACCAAGATTGAATGATTGCTTCAATTAACTAGGATTTTTTGCTGGGTTGCTTCTGACTAACAAGTTTCTTTAGTCGGCTCCATCGATTTTCAATTAGGTTAAGGTCTGGGCTATTCCCAAACCATTCCAGTATTGGAACAGGATTATCTTGAAACTCCCCCCCCAAGAAGTGGTGTTATTAGCCATCAAACCTCAAAAATATACTTTCCCCAAAAAGTTTCCACAATTTTGGCATTATAACATTATATCAGCTGCAGAACTAAAAGACTTGGTTCACTCCATGGGAAGACGTTGTAAGGCTGTAATTCATGCTAAAGGTTACCCAACTATTAACTGACATGGTGATCATTTTTGTACATCTCGTTTTTTTCTATGGTGATAATTTTTGCATATCTCATTTTTTTCTACCTGTTTCACTTTTCTTCTTTATACTATAACTGCTCTTCTAATAGCAAATCCTTCATAAAAGTTATTGTATTACATCCTTGATTAAATTATCTTTCCATTGATACATAATTTTATTTATTTATTTATTTATTTAATTAATTAATTACGTATTTTCCGGCGTATAAGACGACTTTCTAACACACAAAAATTTTCTCAAAAATCGGGGGTCGTCTTATACGCCGGGTGTTGGTCTCCTGTAACCAGGCAGACCAGCCGGAAAGGCTTTGACAAGCCTTAAATGGCTCTAAGGAGCCAAGCTGAATTGCCTGCTGAGTTGCCGCTAATCAGCTGAGTTACACGCAAGCCCCCTGTAAAAGGGAAAAACTTCCCTTTTACACAACACTGGCCATCCCAGCTGAGTTGCCTGATTAGGAGGCAACTGAGCTGGGATCGCCAGAGCTTGGATGGCCAAGCGCTGTGTAAAAGGGAAAAACTTTGCCTGCTAATTTTGCCTGCTAAAAATTAGCTAATTTCCCTGCTAATTTTTGCCTGCTAATTGGTACTTAGCAAAAATCCCCCCCCCCCCCCCCAGCTTGCTTACCTTAGCTGCTAGCCGCAATGCTTGCCTTGCCTTCCCTGCAATCCATTGCATCAGCAAGCAACTAAATCTCCCTGCCTGCAATCAAGCAGGCAGGGAGTTGTGGACTTCAACTCCCAGAATTACTCAGCCAGCAAAGCAAAGCTGGCTGAAGAATTCTGGGAGTTGAAGTCTACAAGTCTTAAAGTTGCCAAGGTTGGAGACCCCTGTTCTATTGGATAAGTTTTTTTTCCCCTTTGGGAGCTTTAAAAAAAATAGTTAACTGGGGTTTTTTTTAGTTGTTCTTTTTTAGACCTAGCCATTTAAAGAATAGGTCTAAGTTTTAGGCTAGGAAGTTTTAAATTTAGCTTTCATATAAAAATAATAAAAATAAAAATAAAAAATTTGTGCAGCTTTCTGAGATTTAGTGTGCTTCTGTAGTGTTTCACTCTAACTACACAAATGCACAAAATCTCACAAAGCTGTATGTGGAATTGTGTGTGTGTAAAGTGTGAAAGTTGTTTTTTTGGGCTTTTTGTGGCTGTGTGAGGTTCCTGCTTGTTGCAGGGGCCATTTTGGGTCTAGCACAGCTGCTTTTACATTGTGGGTGAGCCAGTTGATGTTTTTTAATTTTTATTTGGTGTGCGTTGGAAGAGGGGTCGTCTTATACAGCAAGTATAGCCCAAACCCTATATTTTTACAGGAAAAGTCAGGGGTCGTCTTATACGCCCAGTCGTCTTATACGCCGGAAAATACGTATATGTATTTATATGCCGCCCTTCTCCCGAAGGACTCAGGGCGGCGAACACAAGTTAAGAAACATGTACAATAAAATCACACTTTAAATCAAATAACTAATTAATGATAAATAATAAAACCCAGAATCAGAGTCAGCCTATTTGCTTGAACAGCCAAGTCTTCAGCTCCCGACGGAAGGAGCGGAGATCAGGAGCCGTCCGGAGCTTGGTAGGTAATTCATTCCAGAGGGTGGGAGCACCCACAGAGAATGCCCTACCCCTGGCCACCGCTAGATGACATTGGCTCGCCGTCGGGATGAGTATGTACTACTCCCAAACAAAAGTGGTGTTATTAGCTACTTTTAGAAAATACACTTTTCCCAAAAGGCTTCCACAATTTTGGCCACTACTGTACATATATTTTATAAATAGAATGTTACATGGGTTCCTTTAAGGCAGTGTTTCTCAACCTTGGTAGCTTGAAGATGGGTGGACTTCAACTCCCAGGATCCCCCAGCCTGGCTGGGGGATCCTGGGAGTTGAAATCCACCCATCTTCAAGCTACCAAGGTTGAGAAACACTGCTTTAAAGATTGATGCTAATAGCAAGTAGCCCTCAACTTACAACCTGGTGACCGACGTTACAACGGAACTAAGAAAAGGGACTTGCAACCGTTTTTCACACTTAAAAACCATTGCAGCATCCCATGATCATGTAATCAAAATTCAGCTGCTTGGCAACTGGTTCCTATTTATGACGGTTGCAGTGTCCTGGGGCCATGCAAGCAACATTTCATCCCCAAAATTTCTGTTGCTAAATAAAGACGGTTGGTGTGTTTTTCCACATTTTACGATCTTTCTCGTCACAGTTGCTAAGTGAATCACTCCAGCTGATAAGCGAGTAAGAGTGTTTTTAAATGAATCTGGTTTTTCCCATTGAGTTTGCGTGTCAGAAGGTCGTAAAAAGGGACCACATGACACACACACACACACACCCGGGACGCTGCAACCGTCGTAAATGTGAGTCAGTTGCCAAACTTACAAATTTTGATCAGATGACTATGGGGGAATGCTGCCGTTCTCAAGACGTAAGTGTGAAAAATGGTCATAAGTCACTTTTTTCAGTGCTGTGGTAACTTCAGACACTGAATGAATGGTTGTAAGTCGAGGATTATCTGTCGTAGGTTGAGGATTATCTCTCCTTTGCATATCAGGAAGAATTCAAAATTGCTTCCTCCCACAATTTGAAGGAATAGGATTTGGAAGACCAGTGTGAAAATAATTTAATGGATCTATTTGGCTGCCAAAAGCAGATGCCACATTTCATAAATCAGGCACAATGTGGATGATAATTGTAGCAATCAATGCAAAACGACAGGGGGATTTGGCCTGGATGGGAAGGTTCTGCATCCGCTTTAATAAAACACAAAAGTACTAACATCCAAAACTGGAATATAATCTATTGTAAGAATTTTCTTTTCTTTTTTTTTTTTCCTCCTCCAGCAGAGGAATAGGAGAGGGAAACAGGCTGGCAAAGTTAGCTGTAAGAACATTAAACATAGCTGCCCCAAACTTCCTTGTGCTGATGCTATTGTGCTTCCAGGACAATGTTGCAAATCCTGCCCCAAAGGTAAGTCAATTACAGGTTGTTGTTGTTGTTGTTTTTTAATTTGATTTATATGCCGCCCTTCTACGAAGACTCAGGGCGGCTTACAATGCGTTAAGCAATAGCCTTCATACTTTTGTACATTTATACAAAGTCAGCTCATTTCCCCCACAAACTGGGTCCTCAATTTACCTACCTTAGAAAGGATGGAAGACTGAGTCCACCTTGAGCCTGGGGAGATTCGAACATAGAGTAATTGCAGACAGCTGAATGTTAATTAGGGTGCTTAGTCTGCAGAGCTATTCAGGCTCCTGGATAGTTGTTGTTGTTAGTTGCGAAGTCGTGTCCGACCCATTGCGACCCCCATGGACAATGTTCCTCCAGGCCTTCCTGTCCTCTATCATCCTCTGGAGTCCATTTAAGCTCCCGCCTACTGCTTCAGTGACTCCATCCAGCCACCTTGTTCTCTGCCGTCCCCTTCTTATTTATTTATTTATTATTTATTGGTTCAATTTATATGCCGCCCTTCTCCAGAGACTCAGGGCTGCTTACAATGCATTTAAGCAATAGCCTTCATACTTTTGTATATACTTGCTTAGTAGGGCTTTCGCCCCCCACCCCCCCCCGCAGTGTTCTTTTTTATACAAAGTCAGCTTATTGCCCCACAATCCGGGTCCTCATTTTACCTACCTCGAAAGGATGGAAGGCTGAGTCAATCTTGAGCCTGGTGAGGTTCGAACTTGCAGTAATTGCAGGCAGCTGGTGTTACTTAACACCACTTTAATCTGCTGCGCCACCAAGGCTCTTCTTTTGCCCTCAGTCTTTCCCAGCATTAAGCTCTTCTCCAGGGAGTCCTTCCTTCTCATTAAGTGGCCAAAGTATTTGAGTTTTATCTTCAGGATCTGGCCTTCTAAAGAGCAGTCAGGGTTGATCTCTGCTAGGACTGACCGGTTGGATCGCCTTGCAGTCCAAGGAACTCACAGGAGTCTTCTCCAGGACCAGAGTTCAAAGGTCTCAATTCTTTGGCACTCAGCCTTCCTTATGGTCCAACTTTCACAGCCATACATCACAGCTGGGAAAACCATCGCCTTGACTATACACACTTTTGTTGGCAGGGTGATGTCTCTACTTTTTAGCATGCTGTCTAGTTTTGCCATAGCTTTCCTCCCCAGGAGCAAGCGTCTTTTAATTTCTTGGCTGCAGTCCCCATCTGCGATGATCTTGGAGCCCAGGAAAATAAAATTTGTCACTACCTCTATTTCTTCTCCATCTATTTGCCAGGAATTGAGAGGGCCAGATGCCATGATTTTAGTTTTCTTAGTTTACTAGTTTACTGTGGCTTAGTTTACTTTTCTTAGTTTACTTAGTTTATGGATGGCCTTCTTTTGTGACCACTCGAAGCACTGCACCCTAGAGAGTCGGACACGGCTGGACAAGGGAAACCTTTATCTTTATTATAGTTCCGAGTTTCTAACCACTTGGAACTGAGGAACAAAGCTCTACCGCCTCTGTGCCCAGCCTGAGCCCCTCTATCTGAGCCTAGTGGTAAGAGCTGCCTCCCATCCACCATCTTACCATCTCTGCCCCTGCGCTTGGTCCATCTGACTCCAGTTCCTTCGGTAGGGATTCATGAGGACTAGAAGCTTTCTCTTTACTAACTCTGTGTTGCCAGCAGAACTAGAAAGAGGAAAAAAAAATGAAAGAGACAAAGAAGTAAGCTTTGTTAAAGCTAACCATAGCAGGGCACGTTGGGTGAATTTACCCACCAAGTCTGACCTGATCATGCTGTGTGAACCCAGCCATCACCTCTACCCTTTGTTTCATTCTAATTGCCAAGTCTCTACACGTTTTCTTTCTTCCTTCCTTCCTTCCTTCCTTCCTTTTTTCTTTCTTTTTCTTTTTCTCTTTCTTTTTTCTTTCTTTTTTCCTTTCTTTCTTTCTTTCTTTCCTTTCTTTCTTTCCTTTTTCCTTTTTCCTTTCTTTCCTTTCTTTTTTCTTTCTTTTTCCTTCCTTCTTTCCTTTCTTCTTTGTTTGTTTCTTTCCTCCTTCCTTCCTTCCTTCCTTCCTTTCCTTTTTTCTTTCTTTCTTTCTTTCCTTTCTTCTTTCTTTCTTTCTTTCTTTCTTTCTTTCTTTCTTTCTCTTTCTTTCTTTCTTTCTTTCCTTTCTTCTTTGTTTCCTTCCTTCCTTCCTTCTTTCCTTCCTTCCTTCCTTCCTTCCTTCCTCTTTTGGCAGAGAAATAATGAAATGGAGTTCTTGGAACCATAGGCACCCTTACATGCTCACACACACACACACAAACACACGTATGTTCTCTTGGCAGGCTTAGCCTACAGAAGATTTCCTAGAACAGTCTGTCCCCCCGTCGTCGTCGTCCCCCCCGCCCACGTCCTTCTCTCCCTCTGTCGGTTGCCTCTTTTTCCGTCTCAGCGCCGATGTTCAGCGCACGCACGCTTTGCATCAGATGGCAGACAGGAGGCATCCAGTAGGGCCTATGTGTAACCTCCTTCTCTTGTTTATTTGGTGTGTTGATTTTCGGTGCCCTGCTTCTCCCTTGTATAGTCTATGCTTCCCATTTGTTTAGCTTTCCCGAGGTGACTAAGAAGGCGAATGTGTTTATCGCCATCACTCCCTGCACACACCTGCCCTTGTCTGCTCCCAACAGCTGGACAGAGCCAATGTTTGGACACAAGGAAGTTGTCTGGAGCCATCTGGGCACCATGAGTAAAGGGCTTGGAGTTCCAATAGTCGATGGCCTGCACAGACGGCTTATGCTGTGGAGATTCTCAATCATCCAGGTTCACGGTTGTCCCAGGCTTAGCCTACTTTTTTTTTCTTCTTCTTCTTCAAAAGGCAACTAGACTTTCTTGGTGGTTGTTTTTTTTTTTTTTTTTTTTTTTTGGGAAAATATTTTGCTTTTGACGAGAAGCCAAAATCAAGAAGCTTCTTGGAGGAGAAGCCAAAAAAAAAAAAAGCCAACCCAGTTCTAGGCTGCATAAACAGAGGGATAGAATCAAAATTAGGGGAAGTGTTAATACCACTCTATAATGCCTTGATGACACCCCCTGGAATATTGCATCTAGTTTTGGTCGCCACCATGTACCAAAAAAAAAAAAAAAAAAAAGATGTTTAGCATTTGTTTAGCGACCATTTCAAGTTGCAACAGCATTGAAAACAATGACTTGTGGCCATTTCTCACACTTACAACCGTTGCAGCAGCCCCTGTGGTCAAAATTTGGATGCTGTGTATTTATGATGGTCGCGGAGTCCCGGGGTCACATGATCACTGTTTGCCGCCTTGAATAACAGAATAACAGAAGATGTGCTATAGGTGGCACCTAGCCCCAGCTCGATTGGCAAAAATGTATCCAAATTGTAACCCAACATGTTGGAAATGTAGACAATCACCGGGAACATTTTATCATTTCTGGTGGCTCTGCCCAAAAATAAAAAAAATTTGGATGAAAATCAGAAAATGGATAACAGAAATAACAGAAGAAGAGATTGACCTAAAACCTGAAATTTTTTTTACTAGGCATACTTTAAAAAGATAGCAAAAAAGAAATAAAATACATTACATTACACATAATTACGGCAGCAAGACTAACCCTAGCCCAATCTTGGAAATTAGAACAGTTGCCAACAGAAGAACAAATAATTCAAAAAATATTTAGATGTGCAGAAATGAATAGATTAACTTTAAAACTAAATAACAAGGAAGACTCACAATATTACCAAATATGGAACAGATGGTATGAATGGATCGATAGACAGGGGAAAAAAAAACCAGATGTCAAATACACTAAGAAATTAAAGGTAACAAATTTACACTGTCAACAGCAAATTAAGACTAATGTATATATATAGTTATATGTTTAAATATTATAGATAGACAATCCTGTTTATTACTATTAGAATATAGGTAATATAGAACTGTATTTTTGTTCTTTGAGTTAAGAATGTTTTGTAAAAATTTTTATCTGTTTATATTGAATAAAGTTTGTTTTTAAAATTAAAAAAAAAAGAATAACAGAATAACAGAGTTGGAAGGGACCTTGGAGGTCTTCTAGTCCAACCAGTGGTAGGTTGCTTCCGGTTCTGTCCGGTTTCTTTAGAACCAGTAGTAAAAGCGGCAGGAGGCTCCACCCGGATGTCATCATTGACAATCTGTGCATGCACAGAAGCGCAAGCACGCGCTCCCGTTGTGAACAAGTAGTAAGAGTAAGTAGAACCCAACCCCCTGTTCAAGCAGAGATCTTGTCCCATTCCAGCTAAATGGTTGTCCAATCTTTTCTTAAAAGCCTCCAGTGATGGAGCACCAGGTTGAATTCCAAAAGAGATGCCTTATCTAGAATAGACTAGAACTGTGATGGTGAACCTATGGCTATATCTGTGGGCATACGAGCATTGCCATAGCTCAGCTCCAGTGTGCACGCATGCACCGGCTAGCTGATTTTCGGGCCTTATGGGCCCACGCGAAGTTAGGAAACGGGGTGTTTCCGGCCTCCGGGAGGGTAGGGAAGGCCGTTTTTGTCCTCCCCAAGCTCCTAGAAAGGCTCTGGAACCTGGGGAGGGCAAAAAAACAGGCCTACTGGACCCACTGATAACTTTTTTGCTGCCATATGCCAAAAACGGGGGGAGTGCAGAGGGGTTGCACACGCGGGGCACCGGGGGCATTGAATTATGGGTGTGGGCACGGCACACGCAAACACCCCCCCATGCTCTCCCCGCTTTTGGCACACGACGGCAAAAAGGTTAGCCATCACTGGACTAGAACCTTCCGAGAAGCAGCGCGGAAACCAGATTCTGACTTAACTACCATGTGACTAACTTAACAAATGGCAAGGAAAAGTCGTAAAATGGAGGGGAGGGAACTCACTTCGCCTCTGTCTCTGTCGTTTAGCGGCAGAAAATTAGGGCTGAGTTGTGATCGAGGCCTACGTGTATAATGAAAAATAATCACGGGCTGAATCAAATATGCCACATCTGTATCGGAGTAGGGACAGTGCTCTCTCTCTCTCTCTCTTTCCACCCAGCTCAGAATCCTCCGTTACTTTGCTGACACGGCAAAATAACCTGCAGTTTGTTTTTTAATATGTTGATTTCAAGTTTGGGGTATTTGGTTTGGGAATTAACGAGGGAACCGGAGTGAAAGCGAGACTTTGTCCTGTCGTGGCCAGGAGGCCGAAGCCTGTGGCCTCGCCCAGCCGTTTACAAAATGCCACCCAAACCTGCGTTTGAAAATCATAAATAAAGAAAGCACATTTGGGCAGCGTTAATCATCGCAGGGGGATGCCCATAAATTCTTCCATCCCTGTCCCGTGTGGGATTCTCCCTCCTGACGCTGCTCTGTTTGAAATGAGGGGAGATTCCAGGTACCCTTGCAATGTTTTGGAAGCCCCCTTTTCTGCCTCTTTCCGCACAGATGTTGGGGGCAATTCAATTCCAGAGTTGGCCCCATATACCAGACCCAAAGTAGAGTAGCATCTTTATTCTCTGTCCGGCACACGTGTAACTGTGTGAAGAAGGATGTGGGTCTTTAGTTTGAAAGAGAAAATCACTTGTGGATGTCAGGAGCTGTCAGTTTTTATTCACTGCATCCAGTTAGTCACCACAATGCAGAAATGACATGGAGACTCTAGAAAGAGTGCAGAGAAGAGCAATAAAGATGATTAGAGGACTGGAGGCTGAAACATATGAAGAACGGTTGCAGGAACTGGGTATGTCTAGTCTGATGAAAAGAAGGACTAGGGCAGTGGTGAAGTCTTAAATGTTTTAACTACCGGTTCTGTGGGCGTGGCTTGGTGGGCGTGGTGTGGCTTGGTGGGCAAGGCAGGGGAAGGATACTGCAAAATCTCCATTCCCTCCCCACTCTGGGGCCAGCCAGAGATGGCATTTGCCGGTTCTCCAAACTGCTCCAAATTTCCGCTACCAGTTCTCCTGAACCTGTCAGAACCTGTTGGATTTCACCCCTGGACTAGGGATGACATGATAGCAATCTTCCAATATCTCAGGGGCTGCCCCAAAGAAGAGGGAGTCAAGCTATTCTCCAAAGCATCTGAGGGCTGGACAAGAAGCAATGGATGGAAATTAATCGAGGAGAGAAGGTTGCTTCTCCTTAGAACTAAGGAGAAATTTCCTGACAGTTGGAACAATTAACCAGTGGAACGACTTGCTTCCAGAAGTTGTAAATGCTCCAATACTGGAAGTTTTTAAGAAGAGATTGGATAACCATTTGTCTGGAATGGTATATAGGGTTTCTTGTCTGACCAGCAGCTTGGATTACAAAAATTCCAAGGTCCTTTCTAAGTCTGTTGTTCTATCTTGTATTCTTTTCTTTTCTCTTCTTTTTTTTTTCTGTTTAAAGTTTTTATTAGTTTATAAAATAAAATACAAAAATGCAAAAGCAAATAGTAGGAAAAATAGGGGAGGAAAGGGGGAAGGGAGAAGTGTGGAGAAGAAGAGAGAGAGAAAGAAAAGGTATTGACATCCGACTCCCTCTGGTGCCGTAGAATAAGACAGTGACATCAAATCATAACTTTTTTACTTTGACATCATAGTGTAAACGAGCCATTTGTATAACGACAAATCTATCTAATCACTAAAAACCCAAATCAACGTTTCATTTTTTTCCCCCCACCTGAAGCACAAAATCCAGAAATGGTTCCAAATAGAAACAAAAATACTTGTGTGGGTTTTATTTTTTAAGATCAAAGCAGTCAATTTAGCCATCTCTGCTAACTCCATCAGCTTTTGCAGCCATTCTTCTGTCCATTTTTGTACATAAAATTGTCTTGCTGCCATCAATATATATATATATATCATCAAATTTTTGTCCCCAAATGTTTTTTTTTCCATTAAGCCCAAAAGAAAAGTACTTTTCTCTTCTTGTGTCGCATGGTTCAAGTCCTGTTTTACTCATTTAACTCCTGCAGTGATCCACTTAGCAACTATGGCAGGAGAGGCTGTACAATGGAGCAAAATTCACTTAACAAATGTCTCACTGAGCAACATAAATGGGGGGGGGGGACGTGCTCAATTGTGGTCATAAGCAGAGGTGAGTTTCAGCAGGTTCTGACCAGTTCTGGAGAACCGGTAGCGGAAATTTTGAGTAGTTTGGAGAACCGGTAGTAAAAATTCTGACTGGCCCCGCCCCCATCTATTCTCTGCCTCCCGAGTCCCAGCTGATCTGGAGGAAATGGGGATTTTGCAGTAACCTTCCCCTGCCCCACCCACCAAGCCCCACCCAGTACACCAAGCCACGCCCACAGAACCGGTAGTAAAAAAATTTGAAACCCACCACTGGTCATAAGTCGAGGACTACCTGTATATTTGACACTTAAAATCTCTTCCTGTTCCCCTTCGTGCAGCCCCCGCCAACATCGCAGAGAAGAGATCTGAGCAGCTGTTGGACAAGATGAAATACTCCCAGGAGAAAGAAGACGGCTTACACAGGAACTACAATGACCGGGCCTACTTCAGCTCTCACGACTTGATCCGAGATGATAGCCAGATAGGTATGGGTGAGGTGGTGCCAAGGTCCCGATTCCAGGCTGCGTGTTTTTGCATGTAACCACAGGATGTAGTATTACAGAGTTTTATCTTCCAGAGATATTTAGTATAAGCCAGGTGTCTGCAACCTGTGGTTCCGGAGCTGCATGCGGCTCTTTGGGTCCTCTGCTGTGGCTCCCTGTTGGATGATCCCACCACTGGCTGGCCCCACCCTTTGCCTCCCAGTCACTCCTCGCCTAGTTTGAGGAGGTAAGGGCGACGGCGCGGGATGGAGAAGCGGCCAGGGCAGAGACAGAGAGATACAGAGAGAGGGGGAGAGTGAGAGAGAGAGAGAGAGAGAGAGAGAGAGAGATACAGAGAGAGAGGGAGAGCGGGGGACAGAGGGAGGGAGGGGAGAGATATACGTCAAAAGGATTTTGTGGTTCCCGGTGTTTTTTAACAACTGGTTCTCTGCCCTAATGACCAGCTGGTTAGGTGTGGCTAGGGGTCATGTGATCAGTGGAAGTGAGTGACATTGAGTTGGCCACGCCCACCCAGGTTTTGTGGCTCCCGGTGTTTTCTTTTCTGTGGGAAACGGTTCCAAATGGCTCTTTGAGTGTTTAAGGTTGCAGACCCCTGGTATAGGCAGGCCTGGACTTACAACAGGATGTTTAGTGACCGTTCGAATTTACAACGGCCCTTGAAAAAGTGACTTATGACTATGAGCTGTGGTGGTGCAGTGGTTAGAATGCAGTATTGCAGGCTAATTGAACTCACTGCCAGCAGTTCGAATCTCACCAGGCTCAGGGTTGAGTCGGACTCCCGTCTTTCCAAGGTCGGTAAAATGAGGACCCAGATTGTTGGGGGTAAATACGCTGACTCTGTAAATCGCTTAGAGAGGGCTGTGAAAGCACTGTGAAGCAGTATATAAGTCTAAGTGCTATTGCTAATGCTATTTTTCACACTTATGACCATTGCAGCATCCCCTGCAATGGTCATAAGGATCCTTGGCAATTGGTACATATGTATGCAGTGTCCCGGCGTCATTTGATCCCCTTCTGTGACTTCCGGACAAGCAAAGTCAATGGGGAAGCCGGATTCACTTACCCAACCGTGTTGCTAACTTAATGTCTGCAGGGATTCACTTCATAACATTGGCAAGAAAAGTCATAAAACGAGGCAAAATTCCCGTAACCAATTTCTCGCTCAGCAATATAAATTTTGGACTCAATTCTGGTCGTACGTCGAGGATGTACCTGCGTGCATTTCATTTCAGGCTAAATGAAATGGAATGCATATTACAGGCCGACTCTGCCCACAGCCAGGAGTTCGATCCTAACCGGCTCAAGGTTGACTCGGCCTTCCATCCTTCTGAGCAGTGGTGGGTTGCCCCCGATTTGCACCGGTTCTATAGAACTGGTAGTAAAATCGACGGGAGGCTCCACCCACCGACCCCGACATCATCAAAACATTTCTGTGCATGCTGAGAAGAGCACGCGGGTGCGGCCCCGCTGCGAACCGGTAGTAAAGGTAAGTAGAATCCACCCCTGCTTCTGAGGTTGGTAAAATGAGGATCCAGATTGTTGGGGGCAAATAGGCTGACTCTGTAAACCGCTTAGAGAGGCCTGTAAAAGCACTGTGAAGCGGTATATAAGACTAAGTACTACTGCTATTGCATTTCGGCAAAACCAGCGCAAAACCATGGGATGCCACAAACGGCTCTACTTCTAGTCCGTTTGCTGAGCATCTAAAGTACAGGTAGTCCTTGACTTACGACAGTTCATTTAGTGACCGTTCAAAGTTGCAGCGGCATAGTGACTTATGACCATTTTTCACCCTTAGCATCTCTCCTTGATTTAAAATTCGGGTGCTAGACCGCTAACTCATATTTATGACGGGAGCAGTCTCCTGGGGGTCATACGAGCCCCTTTTGCGACCTTCTGACAAGCCGAGTCAATGGCCAGATTCACTTAACAAGCGTGTTCCTAATTCAACAACTACATTGATTCACTTGACGAATGTGGCGAGAAAAGTCGTAAAATGGGGCAAAATTCACTTATTTATACAATTCCTTCACTTCACTTACACAATTACTTTTCTCGCTTAGCAACATCAGGTTTGGACTTAATTGTGGACGTAAATTGAGGACTGCCTATGCAGTCACGTAACCACGAGAACCCTCCCTCTGTCACAATTTCAGATCTGGATTGCAACTACTCCCTTATAACTTTTGAATTATCGCTATTTGACCAGTTGTAAGTCAAGGACTCCCTGTATTTCAATGATAAATAAATGAATTTATTTCCAGGTTGCCTGCAATGTAAGATCACGCCAGTTTCTCCTTTTTGCTCCTCAGATTTTGTGGCATTGCTGATCGGGGGCTCAGATCCGAGGGCGGCTGCTACCAGCGCAGTGGCGAAAGCCAGATTCACTCTCACGCACCTGCATCTGATCTTCTCCATCAACTATGAAAGGTGGGTGAGCCTCAATCGTGTCTCCATCCGATGTCTTAGTGGACAACCAGCTAAATACGAGCCAACAGTGTGCGGCAGCAGACAAAAAAGCCAATGCAATCCTAAATTGCATTAACAGAGGGATACAATCGGGTGAAATGCTACCGGTCCAGGCTGGTTCTCCCGAACTGGTAGTAAAAAACGCTACTGGTTCAGGCGAACTGGTATTTCCGACAATCAGCTGGGCGGCGGTCAGCTGTGATGTGCAATTTATGTTAGCTAGAATCATTGGATTTCCTGCTTTCTAGCTCATCTAAATCGCGTGGCACAACAGATCCACCCCCCTCGCGGTTCTAGTTAACATTTGCAGACTTGGAAGGCTTCAAAATGTTCCTTTTTTAGCACTGCACCCACCTCCATCGCTACCGGATCAAGCGATCCGGTCTGAACCGGGAGCATTTCACCCCTGCTTCAGGGGTAATCTAGTTGGGATGGGATGTCCAACTTGGTAATTTTAAGACCTCAACTCCCAGAATTCCCCAGCTGGCCATACTTAGCAGAATACATGAACTTATCCATGTATATAAAAGCCAAATACCACTCACTCATCAAAAAATCTCCAGAACCGTAAAGCCTACAAACTTGAAATTTGGCATGTATGTTCCTCATGGCTTCTAGGTGCTCGCTAAGAAAGGATTTTTTGAAATGACCATCAGATCATTAGTATTTCATATGCAGTATTATATATTCACATGCTCTGATGCTAAGGAGTTAGATGTTCTACTCCCCCTCCCCATCTGAAAAGAACTCTGTTTCAACTGCCAGTTGCCTTATATTAACACGCTCTGATGCTACCCCTTTGCTAAACTGGGCTTGGCCGTGGCCAGCACATGACTCATCCGGGCTGGGACATTCTACTCCCCCTCTCCCTTTATTCCAACTTCCAGTTGTCTTATATTAACACGCTCTGATGCTACAGAGTTACACATTCTACATTAAGTGTCAGACTTTAAGTGTCAATTTATCAAGCCCAATCACATAGTTCCTTAGCGAAGCACCCAGCTACTCCAATATAAGATAAATGCCAAACTCTTCCTTGGGTTTCAGTACAGCTACTATCCAGAGGTGGGGTTCAGCAGGTTCTGACCAGTTCTGGAGAACTGGTAGCAGAAATTTTGAGTAGTTCGGAGAACCAGTAAATACCACCTCTGACTGGCCCCGCCCCCATCTATTCTCTACCTCCCGAGTCCCAGCTGATCAGAAGGAAATGGGGATTTTGCAGCAACCTTCCCCTGCCACACCCACCAAGCCATGCCCACCAAGCCATGCCACTCACACCAAGCCACACCCACAGAACCGGTAATAAAAAAAATTTGAAACCCACCACTGCTACTATCCCCTCCGCGTCCCTTTCTTCGCCCTCGTACTCTGTAGTCCGTTTGTGATAAGCAGCTGGTATTTCTCCAGTCACTTTACGAAACACCAGGCACCGGGGAATTCTAGCTTGGCTTTGCACTGGATTCATCCCTGGTCCAAAGCTCTCTCACGCAGTTAGGATGATTGAATACAATTTGGCAAGCCAGGAGCGAGGAGGGAGGATAACAGAGGAGTTCATGGTCCAACAAATAGTTTGGGAGCTTTATTGTCCCAGCCTCTGCATACTCTGTCTTTCTCCAAATAAAATGGGGTGTTTTTTGATGAGGCATATTTATTTATTTATTGGTTTGATTTATATGCCGCCCTTCTCCGGAGACTCAGGGCAGCTTACAATGCATTAAGCTTTCTCTATCTGTCTTGTGCATGGCTGGGGAAGCAGAAGGAGGGAGGGGAGGAATACCGATGTTGATCGATTAACCTTCCCTCCAGCAATTGCAAAATCTGCTTGCTGCATGAACTGCGAGGCACCCAGCCTCTTTGGCGGAGGGACACTTCCCCCCATCTCTTCTGTTTTTTTCCAACCCTTTGCATAGCCGAGCGATGAGTAATTTCCAAATGTGCGCTCTCATTCCCCCAAAACAGCCTTCGTGGTGGTTATGTTTCCCGGCAAGGCCAAAAGCATGACAGCTTCTCAACCCTGGAGAAGCCAAGATGCTCCCTCTGCCTTTGGGAGGGGGGAGAGAAGGGGGAGGGAAGCGTGGAAAGGAATTGTTTTTGGCTGCCAAAAGCACCGTTTCCTTTATTTATGTAAAGATTTGCATGTGGGGGGGGGGTGTTGGTGAGCACGAGGAAGAGCGGTTTGTTCTTAAATTTTTTTTTTAGCAGCAAATTGGGCCTCTCTTTTTATTATTACTGTTTCCCCGAAAATAAGGCCCAACTGGAAAATAATCCCTAGCATGATTTTTCAGGATGCTGGTAATATAAACTCTACCCCCCAGAATAAATCCCAGTTAAGATTGCCAGCTAGTCCCATCTGGACTATTGTAACGCTCTCTACATGGGGCTCCCCTTGAAGAGCACTTGGAGGCCCCAACTGGTCCAGAATGCGGCCGTGCGGGTGATTATGGGGGCGACACGGCGCACCCATGTAACACCTCTCCTGCGCGAGCTGCACTGGCTCCCGGTGGTCTTCCGGGTGCAATTCAAGTTGCTGGTTACCATCTTCAAAGCGCTCCATGGTTTAGGACCTGGATATATGCGAGATCGCCTTCTGCCACCGATGGCCTCCCACTGTCCAACACACTCCCACAGAGAGGGACTCCTCAGGGTGCTGTTGGTCAAACAATGTCGACTGGCGATCCCCAGGGGGAGAGCTTTCTCTGTGGGGGCACCCGCTCTCTGGAATGAACTGCCCACCAGGATACGTATGATTCCCGACCTGCGTACCTTTCGCCGAGCCCTTAAGACCCTGCTATTTCAACAGGCTGGACTGGCGTAATAAGTAATTGGAATAGGGTGTTTTAAATGTGATGGCCGGAATATTTAATCTGCTTTTAAATTGTTTTAAATTTTGTATTTTTACATTGTTTTATCATGGCTGCACACTGCCCTGAGTCCTTTGGGAGAAGGGCGGTATAAAAATCTAAATAATAAAAAAATAAATAAGTAAGTAAATAAATAAATAAATAAATAAATGCATTTAGTACCGTATTTCCCCCCAAAATAAGACCTAATGAGAAATGAAGCCCTTATGCATCTTTTGGAGTAAAAATTAATATAAGACCCGGTCTTATTTTTGGAGAAACACGGTATCGATAAAATTGCTTTTATTTCAAAGCGAGATGGGAAGTCACCGGGAAAATTCAGTGTCCCGCTGAATATTTTTCAAAAAGAAGCCTTACAAAATTAACTTTGGTGAACAACAGTATAACTGCAGTTGGGACCAACATTTCCATCGCTAAGTGAGGCGGTTGTTAAGGGAGGGTCATGCCCAATGTTACAACCATTTTTGCCAGGGTTGTTAAACAAATCGCCCCATTGTTAAGCAAATCCGGCTACCCTCCACTGATTTAGCTTATCCAAAGCCTCTGGGAAGTTGGTAAATGCTGATCACCTCAGGAATCTACAACTGTTGTAACTACATGCCGGTTGCTGAGGGCCCAAATTTTGATCACATGACTGTGGGGTGCTGCAACAGTCATAATGGCGAGGACTGATCATAAGCTACTGGTCTAATTTTTTAATACTGTTATTAAATGAATCATTGTAAAATGAAATGAAATTCACTGGACAAATTTCTCATTTAGCAACAAAGTTTTGGGCTCAGTTGTGGTCATAAATTGAGGACTATTTATAATCTTAATTTTTGGAAAGTGGCTTCAACACCTGGAAGTCCTTTTTTGATTTTGGGTACTGTTTTTGTAGATTTTCGTAGATTTTCATGGGTACAGGTATGCAAGTCTTGGTGTATTCGGGTCTTCTCCCGTGTAAGATTGAAAGTGCTCTCAATCTTACACGGGAGAAGACCCCAAATATACCAAGACTTGCGGAAGTGTCAACGAAGTCTCATTTGTCATCTTCAGGCTGGTGTTTTCGGCTTCGTGCTTCTAGGAGCACGAAGCCGAAAACAGCAGCCTGAAGATGACGAATGAGACTTTGTCAAAATGTCGCCAAGACACTTCCAATTTTACGTGGGAGAAAACCCGAATAACCAAAGACCTACATACAATTCTACTCACATCCTCTGTTTCTTGCCTAGGCTGAGCCAACCAATCCGTGTCCGTTTCTTGGAGCCAGATGGGACGGTCCTTTTCGAACATCCTATAAAACAGGACACCATCTTCCAAGATGGTATGGTAAGTGGACCACAATCAATCAGCATAGCCTTGGAAGGGACCTTGGAGGTCTTCTAGTCCAACCCCCTGCTCAAGCACCGTTTCAGACAGATGGTTGTTCAGTCTCTTCTTAAAAACCAGCAGTCATGGAGCACCTACAGCAGAGGTCTTCAAACTTGGCAGCTTTAAGACTTGTGGACTTCAACTCCCAGAATTCTCCAGCCAGTATACAACTTCTGGAGGCAAACTGTTCACAACACAATTGAACTTTCTTGGTTTTTTTCCCTTGAAAACATTTAGCTTCTCATCCAAGCTCTTTTGGTTCCGTAGAACTGAAGAAGCTTCTTGAATGAGAAGTGAAATGTCTTCAAGGGAAAAGAAAAACAAGAAAGTGCAGTTGCTTTTTGAAAGAAGCACTGTTGGGACAACCATGACCTGGATGATTGAGAATCTCCATCAATATGGGGCTGATGGCAATGTAAAATGTAAATCGGAATAGTACTGGAAGAGACCTTGGAGGCTTTCTAGTCCAGCCCCTTGCTTAAACAAGAGACTCTATACCAGGGGTGTCAGACTCAATTTCATTGAAGGCTGCATCAGGGTTGTGTTTGATCTGGGGGGCCGGGAGAGCATGGCTAGCCTGACGTCAACTCGTGCCTGACATCCACGTTTGCTAGTAGTTTGTTTTGCTAGTTCTCTGCCAGTGAAAACAGATGTTGAGGGGCTACGTGCGCCCTCCCCCCAGGCTCCGTTTTCATCTGTGACTGCCTCTTGTAGCTCTCTACCAGCGAAAATGGTGCCGGGGGGGGAGGCATGCTGGGGCGGCCATGCCCGGGAGGGCCATGCATGCCCCCCCCCAGTTCCGTTTTCGCTAGCAAAGGCACCGCGGGCCAGTCCTTCGCTGTTTCCAGGTCAGCCCCGCAGGCCAGATCTAAGCACCCCGCAGATTTTAAATTTGATACCCCTGGCTCTATACCATTTCACACAAGTGACTGTCCAATCTCTTCTTAAAAACCTCCAATGATGAAGCACTCATGACTTCTGATGGCACCCTTTTCCCCTGGTTAATTATTCTCACTGTCAGGCAGTTTCTCCTTAATTCAAGGACATATGAATTCCTGCTCTTCAACTAATTAGCTAATTAGCTAATTAACTAATCAGCTAATCAGCTAATCAGCTAATCAGCTAATTAATTAACTAATTAACTAATTAGTTAAATTGCATAAATAAATAATTAATGGATTAACTAATTAACTAATTTACTAATTCACTAATTCACTAATTCTCTAATTCACTAATACAATAAGGACAATTCCTTAATACAAGAACACATTGTATTTGCATCTCTTCTCTTGTGATTGAATCCCTGCATTATTTGAGCATCATAGCAAAAACTCTCGGGTGAGAAATATTCATAACAGATTTGCATTATGAATTGATTTATGGGAGGAGCTCGGTGTGAAATCCAGCAGGTTCTGACAGGTTCTGGAGAACCAATAGTGGAAATTTTGAGTAGTTCGGAGAACCGGTAGCAGAAATTTTGAGTAGTTCGGAGAACTGGCAAATACCACCTCTGGCTGACCCCAGAGTAGGGTGGGAATGGACATTTTGCAGTATCCTTCCCCTGCCACACCCATCAAGCCACGCCCACAGAACTGGTAGGGGAAAAATTTTGGATTTCCTCCCTGGAGGAGCTAGTACACAAAAGACTATACAGATCATCCTCAATCTTCGACCACAATTGAGCCCAAAATTTATGTCGGTAAACAAGTCAATTGTTAAGTGAGTTTTGTCTCACCTTTTTTGCCACAGTTGTTAAGTGAATCCCTGCGGTTGTTAAGTTAGTCACACAGTTGTAAAATAACTTGCAATCATTTGTTTAGCGACTGTTCAAAGTTTACACTGGCACTGGAAAAAGTGACTGATGATTGTATTTCATACTTACGACCGTTGTAACACCCCACAGTCACGTGATCAAAAGTCGGATGCTTGGCAACTGACTCATACTTATGATGGTCACAGCTTCCCAGGGTCACCTTTGGAGACCTTCTGACGAGCAAAGTCGATAGGGAAGCCAGATTCACTTTAAAACCTGGTTACTAACTTAAAACAACTGCAGTGATTCACTTAACAACTGTGGCAAGAAAGGGCATAACATGGGGCCACTTAACAACTGTCGTGCTTAACAATAGAAATTGTGGCCGTAAATCGAGGACTACCTGTAATTCTTCCTTGAAGTCCGTCGCAGTAGAACGGTGAGTTAGCAACTTTTGAGATTTGCTAATTCTGAATATCTCTACTTACATCATCCATTGCCTACACATTTGTACGACCGTATTGTTATTGTCTCCTCCTCCTGTGAAATGTAGAAATGTGAGTTCGTCCTTTTGTCTGTGGGAGTCCTTCCCATTATTTTACGGAGGGAATTCCTCCACTGCGTATTGTAGTACAATATATAAACCTTGATTATTGGTTTGGGGGCCCTAGCAGAGGTGGGTTTCAGAAGGTTCTGACCAGTTCCGGAGAACCGGTAGCGGAAATTTTGAATAATTCGGAGAACCGGTAGTAAAAATTCTGACTGGCCCCGCCCCCATCCGTTCTCTGCCTCCCAAGTCCCAGCTGATTGGGAGGAAATGGAGATTTTACAGTATCCTTCTCCTGCCATGCCCACCAAGCCACGCCCACCAAGGCATGCCACGCCCACCAAGCCACACCCACAGAACCGGTAGTAAAAAACTTGAAACCCACCACTGGGCCCTCGATATCCATCCGTACCTCGCCTCTTCTTCTTTTCTAGATCTGTGGCATGTGGCGGAATTTGCAGAAGGCTTCCATCCGGCTCTTGAAGGTGGATCAGATGCGCATAACCCTAATCACCCAGACTCATCCTGCAGGGGAGGTTGAAGGCCAGATTGTCAAGCATCGGGCCCTCTTTGCAGGTAATCTATGGTTTAGGTAACCAGAGTTATCCCGGGGAACTTTTTCAAGACTGGGAAGTTTTTAGCCTTCCGTGTTACAAAAAAGAGTCTACAAAGCTGGTTCAAAAGATAATGTAGAACAAGGGTTTCCAACCTTGGCAACTTTAAGACCTGCGGACTTTAACTCCCAGAATTTCCAGCAGTTTGGGATCTGGCTGCTAAGTATCCTTGTAGTTCAAGATATGCGATGGGACCTACAGTGATGAAGGCCGTGTTTGAATGTTGAAATTTGGGGTGTAGATTTGATTTGATTGCAATCACAAGATGTAGACTGGGGGGTATATCCAACCCTGGCAACTTTTAAGAGTTGTGGACTTCAACTCCCAGAATTCCTCAGCCAGCCATGCTGGGGAATTGTGGGAGTTGAAGTCCACAAGTCTTACAGTTGCCAAGGTTGAATATCCCTGCTGTAGAGATGGCAGTGAAAAATTAAATATTATGAAAAAAGAAATATGCGAGAAAGAAACTCAAAATTGCTTTGGCTTCCCTGACTTTAGTATAAGAGAGAGAGAGAAGAAAAAATGCTGCTAGGTTTTAAAAATTTAATATATTAATACTACAGCAATAATGTAGAATTTTAATATTTCATGTCATGTCTTTTCCTCACCTGGTTTGTCCTGTGGGCTGACATGAGTTTATTTTGTCTCACAAACTACATTCTAGATCTCAGAACATGGGAATAGACCCATAGTTATATATGCCACCCTGAACTCACTCTCTCTGTCTCTCTCTGTCTCTCTCTGTCTCTCTCTCTCTCTCTCTTGAGAGAGAGAGAGAGAGAGAGAGAGAGAGAGAGAATAAGAAATGATGGGGTCTATAATCCCAATTTCTAACTACCTCCAGATACTAGCATCCTGTCAGTGTGTGAGAGAGTTGAGGGGTGTTTGGAAACTCAAACAGCATTTGCTGTGTGAGCAAGGAGGAGACAGGAAAGAGCCTTGACATGGTTTAGCTCATGTGTTCTGTATTAAAGCTGCTTCCTGCTGTGAAAGTAAAACTGAAAGTGAAACTCTTCTCCTCCGCTTGTGTTTTGCATTTGGAACAGATTTCTTTTCAGGTAAGGAGGTGAAGTAGAACTTCTTAGCATCAGAGCATGTTAATAATAATATAGGAAATATTAATGCTCTGGTGGTCATTTCAAAAAATCGTTTCTTAGTGAGCATCTAGAAGCCAAGAGGAACATATGTGGCAATTTCAAGTTTGTAGGCTTACGGTTCTGGAGATTTCGTGATTAATATGTGAGTAGTTTTCGCTTTTATATATATAGATTTGAATTTGCTGCTGACCCTGTTGAAATAAAGGTCTTATTCTCTTCTGTTTTTCCAGAGACTTTCAGCGCCATCTTGACATCCATGGACCCGACTCCCCTTAACATGGGCGGCATCGCTATGCTGACTCTGAGCGACATAGAAAACAATCTGCATTTTGTCCTGGTTACTAAGGGGTTTCTGGAGCCGGCAGACAAAAGTGAGCAAGGCCACAGGGAAGCAGCGAGTCACGACTGAAAAAATTCTCTCAGCCAGTTGGTTAAGATTAAACCAGTGCAGTCCAGTGGATTACAGCCAGAGTTTTGCATGGGATATGTCTATCACAAAGAGATGGTTAAAGACCAAATGTGAATTAAAGAATAGAATAGAATAGAATAGAATAGAATAGAATAGAATAGAATAGAATAGAATAGAATAGAATAGAATAGAATAGAATAGAATAGAATAGAATAAACAGCTTTATGGGCCCCCAGTGTACTGAGGCCCCTACGACAACTACTCACAGGAATAAAAATGTAAATGGTCGATAAAATTAAACATATTTGCATGTTGGTATTAATTTAAAAATGCAGCAAAATGTAATAAGTATGTAGCTGTATTTATATGATACAAGGTGCATTGAAGGGTTAACCTACACAGGTAAGTATTGGGCCCCTATGCTCGTGGGGCCCATGGGCAAGTGCCCATCAGGCCCATGCGTTAAGACAGTTCAGGATAGAATAGAATAGAATAGAATAGAATAGAATAGAATAGAATAGAATAGAATAGAATAGAATAGAATAGAATAGAATAGAATAGAAAGAGTGGAGTGGAGAGTGGAGTGGAGTGGAGTGGAGTGGAGTGGAGTGGAGTGGAGTGGAGTGGAGTGGAGTGGAGTAGAGTAGAGTAGAGTAGAGTAGAGTAGAGTAGAGTAGAGTAGAGTAGAGTAGAGTAGAGTAGAGTAGAGTAGGAAAGGACTAGTCCAACCCCCTGCTTAGGCAGGAGGAAACCCTACACCACTTCAGACAAATGGTTATCCAACCTCTTCTTAAAAACTTCCAATGTTGGAGCATTCACAACTTCTGGAGGCAAACTGTTCCACTGATTAATTGTTCTAACCCTGGGATGCTGCAATAGTTGGAAATGTGAGCCGGTTGCCAAGCAACCGGACTGCAATTGCGCGACCATGGACATCCTGTGACGGTTGTAAGTGAAAGGACCAATTGTAAAAAAAAAATTGGCACTGACATAATTTCAAATGGTCCTTAAAGGAATGATTTTAAATCTAGGACTACCCATATAGCGTGAATCGTCTCTCCGCTTTCATACAGAATCCGATCGGATCCCTCTAAGGGTGCAAATCCTACATCAGGACAAAGTCCTCAGGCAGGTTCTGGCTAATGTCACCTTAAAGGTAAGCCGACATTTTAAAAACCCTGTTTTGAGTGACTTTGGGAGCACTTAATGAAGTTGCTGCTGTTTGCTTGCTTGCTTTTGTTGTCATTTTCCCAGGACTCCGATTTTGCAGAGGTGCTGATGGAATTGGGGGGTCAGGAGATGGACTGGCTGGCACAAGGACAGCTGAGGATGACCGCAGAGGTGGACGGTGGAGTCCGTCAGAAGTTAGCTGGGTTTATCACAGTCCGGAGAAGCTGTGACAGTGAGTGACAGTGTGGGGGGTCCCTGCGACTTATTCATTCTGGCTACTCTTCCCCAGTGGTGAAATGTAAAATTTGTTACTACCGGTTCTGTGGCCGTGGCTTGGTGGGGGGTGGGGGTAATATGACTGAGTGGCCATGGCCAACTTTTTTTTTTTACTTTTAAAACCATTTTTTCTACAACCTCTTCGGCTGAAGAGGTTGTAAAAAAATGCTTTTAAAGCCTCCGACGATCCCAGCTGACTTGCCTGATCGCAGAGGCTTTCTTTTTTTTTATGTTTGTAAAAGTACATTTTTTTTACTTTTAAAACCATTTTTTCTACAACTTCTTTGGCTGAAGAGGTTGTAGAAGAAAAGCCTTTAAAAGCCTCTGACGATCCCCGCTGAGCGCACGATCATCAGAGGCTTTTTCTTTTTTTTACTTTTAAAAGCATTTTTTCCTCCGAAGAGGTTGTAGAAAAAATGCTTTTAAAAATTAAAAAAAAAAGCCTCTGGTGATTGCACGGTTCAGCTAGGCATGGTGGTGGTGGGAGGGGGGGCAGGGATTTTTGCTTCTGGTTCTCCGAACCACTTGCCGTCATCGCTACCGGATCAGGCGATCCGGTCCGAACCGGGAGCATTTCACCCCTGACCCTGCCTCTGTCAGAATTTCAAATCTGGGTTGTAACTACTCTACACATAATAGTAAGATATGTGGACTTCAACTCCCAGAATTCCTCAGTCGGCATGCTCACCTATATTGTCATCCTAAAAACATCATTTCCCTCTCCCTCTTCTCTCTCTCTCTCTCTCTCTCTCTCTCTCTCTCTCTCTCTCTCTCTCTCTCTCTCTGTCTCCCCCTCTCCCGTTCCCTCTCCCTCTTTCTCTTCCAGCCATACAGAGCGTGCTTTGTGGAGCCAATGCCTTGATACCCACTCACACAGGGGCAGTGGGCTCTGCCAAGATTGTGCTACATGAAAATGGAACGTGGGAATACCAGGTAGGAGGCAGTAGTGAAATCTAAACTTTGTTACTACCAGTTCTGTGGGCGTGGCTTGGTGGTCATGGGGGAATGTGACTGGGTGGGCGTGGCCAATTTTTTAATTTTATTTTTAAAAGCATTTTTTCTACAACCTTTTTAGTGAAGAGGTTGTAAAAAAAATGCTTTCAAAAGGCTCTGACAAACCGGCAAATACCACCTCTGGCTGACCCCAGAGTGGGGTGGGAATGAAGATTTTGCAATATCCTTCCCCCAGGAGTGGGGAGGAAATGGGAATTTTGCAGTATCCTTCCCCTGGAGTGGGGAGGGAATGGAGATTTTGCAGTATCCTTCCCCTGCCACACCCACCAAGCCACGCCCACCAAGCCACACAAATTGGATTTCACCACTGCTTTGAACATTCATTTGGGACAACCTTCTCTCTAGATCCAGATAGCCGGAACAGGAAGCGAGGTGATTGGCATCACCTTGGAGACCAAACCCCGCCGAAGAAATAAACGTAGCATTTTGTACGACATGACCCACAGCTACAGGGATGGCATGGTAAGCGTTGGCTGGCAGAAGAGCAGGTGGACTGGATTGGAGATGGACAGCTAACTTGGGGACAGCAAGCACCAGAGACTTCAAAATGTGTGAAATGCATTGTTCCTCTTTGCCCGCGCTTGGAAATCACACTCGACAAAAGAACCAAGCCTTGTACATTGGCTTTTCTCTGCAGACACCCTTGTTATTTTTCAGGCCAGTGGCTCCTGGACACAAGCCAGCGGGCGCGATGCCCACATGCTGCTGCAGAACGAGCTCTTCTTAAATGTCGCCACCAAGGACTTTGAAGATGGAGAATTGCGTGGACAGATAAACTCCATGCTCTACAACGGACTCTTGGCCCGTTATCAAGGTACTCGTATGCAGAGTTTGTGAAATTGCTGAGCCAGATAGTGGGGGAATCATCTGGTGGTTGTGGTGTGAACAAAGTTTTTGATCCAGCTCGGGGGAAAGGGGAGCCAACAATCTTGGCAACCTTAATAAGACTTGGGGACTTCAGCTCCCAGAATTCCTCAGCCAGCCATACTGACTGAGGAATTCTGGGAAATGGAAGTCCACAACCTCAATTGGGAACTGCAAAGTCCACAATCTCTGGGCTGCGGTCTAGTACCAGGCCATGGACCAGCCTGCCACTCGCATGGTCCAGTTCCCTTCCCGGCCCAGACTCCCTTAAAAAGCAGAAAGGAGGAATTGGTCCTCACAAAACCTCTTTTATTTACACGACTGTGAATTCCTTTCATTCACATTCAGCAAGGTTTGTCCAAACAGTTTTTCAAAGGAATATTTATCAACACAGACCTTATCTCGCTTGGCAAGCTGCCACATAACATTTCCAAACGCAGAGTAAGGCCAAACTTGGCACAGAGTCTCTTAGAGTCACGAACAGAACTTCCCACTCTTGAAACGAACGAACGAACAAATTGTTTCCTGCAAAAGCCCCCTCCCCATTCGCTCCTCTTTTGTTTCCTATGGGAGGGGCCAATCATCTCCAAGGTGTGGCTTTACTCCCAAGTCGACCCTGTTTTCTTAGTTATTCTTCTCTTCAAGCAGCTCTGTACATGCACACACTGGGAACAGGCTCCAGCTGTTCCTCTGCCTCGCTGCTGTCTATCTCCCTCTCTGCCTCTGACACTGAGTCCTCGTCCAAGCTTTCCCCAGCCCTCAGGACTGGCCCATGTTCCTCCCCAACCTCCTCACTGTCTGACTCTGCTGGCCAGCTCCGCAGGCCACCACATTAAGCCACAAAGATGGGGACCATTGGTCCACAAGACTTGACAACTTTAAGACTTATAGACTTCAACTCCCAGAATTCCTCAGCTAGCCATACTGACTGAGGAATTTTAGGAAGTCCACAACAGAGGTTCCCAACCTCTGGACTATAGCCTCTGGGCTGTAGCCCACTACTACCGGAGCATGGCCTATTCAGAATTGGGCTGCACAAGTGGCTGGGCAGGAGGACAATCACGCATGTGTGTGCTGGCCCATTGCTCATGCAGGGCAATCACGCGCATGCAGCCTGGCCTGACACTTGCGCACGGATTGTGTACATGCACATGCGTGTGCCAGCCCACTGCTCACAGGGCCCAGTTCCCAGGCCTCCAAGCTGCAAATCTGGGGCCCACAAGACTTGGCAATTTTAAGCCTTATGGACTTCAACTCTCAGAATTCTTCAGCCAGCCATGAGCATCAGGGCGAAAAGATGAAAATGTCGAGATGGTAGATCAGTCTTCTTTAAACATGCCAACTTCAAGGTGGGTGGACTTCAACTCCCAGAATGCCCCAGCCAGCATGGGAGTTGACTTCCACCCATCTTAAAGCTCCCAATTTGAGAAACACTGTGGTAGAAATGGGGAAAGTCATTGCTACCCTTAAAAATCCTGCAGTGTGAAAATCGGATATGGGTACCGGTAGTCTTCTACCTACAGCCACAAATGGGACTGGAATTTCTGTTGCTAAGCAAAGCAGTTGTTAAGTGAGTTGTGCCCAATTTTATTAACTTTTTTGCCATGGTTGTTAAGCAAATCACTGCAGTTGTTAAGTGAATCGTGCGGTTGTTAAGCAAATCTGGCTTCCACCATTTACTTTGGTTGTCGGAAAGCAAAGCTGGCTGAGGAGGCTGCAGATGTCGATCACATGACCCATCATAAATAAATACCGTATTTTTTGGAGTATAAGATGCAACGGAGTATAAGACGCACCTACCTTTTTTGGTGAGGAAAAGAAGAAAAAGAAATCTTCTTCTGCCCCTGAGCAATTTTGCCTCATTACAGCAAATAGCCTGTTTTACTTTCAGTTTCATTTTCAGCATAGCACAAGGGGGGAAAAATCTGCTCCAGCAATTTACCTCTTTGCAGCAAGCAGCAGAGCCCTGCACAAAACAGCTGAGAGCAAATCAGCTGAGAGTCGGGAGGCCGATCCAATCAACTTGTGCTAATTAGGCTGTGCTGAAGCTGAAAGGAGCTGTTTCTTCTTGCTGTTTGCTTGCCAGGAGGTAACTGCTGGGAGGCAGTGGCCAAAGGGTGGGAGCCAGTGGGTGGGCGGGGCTACATTC